>NW_003140729.1:0-11106 GCF_000003605.2 Saccoglossus kowalevskii | reverse complement strand
GTATTGGTGATAATTCATTTACTACTTGGCTGTCGTTATTGGTGAATAATTCATTTACTACTTGGCTGTCCTTATTGGTGAATAATTCATATACTACTTGGCTGTCGTTATTGGTGAATAATTCATTTACTACTTGGCTGTCGTAATTGGTGAATAATTCATTTACTACTTGGCTGTCGTAATTGGTGAATAATTCATTTACTACTTGGCTGTCGTAATTGGTGAATAATTCATTTACTACTTGGTTGTCGTTATTGGTGAATAATTCATTTACTACTTGGCTGTCGTTATTGGTGAATAATTCATTTACTACTTGGCTGTCGTAATTGGTGAATAATTCATTTACTACTTGGCTGTCGTTATTGGTGAATAATTCATTTACTACTTGGCTGTCGTTATTGGTGAATAATTCATTTACTACTTGGCTGTCGTTATTGGTGAATAATTCATTTACTACTTGGCTGTCGTTATTGGTGAATAATTCATTTACTACTTGGCTGTCGTAATTGGTGAATAATTCATTTACTACTTGGCTGTCGTTATTGGTGAATAATTCATTTACTACTTGGCTGTCGTAATTGGTGAATAATTCATTTACTACTTGGCTGTCGTAATTGGTGAATAATTCATTTACTACTTGGCTGTCGTAATTGGTGAATAATTCATTTACTACTTGGCTGTCGTTATTGGTGAATAATTCATTTACTACTTGGCTGTCGTTATTGGTGATAATTCATTTACTACTTGGCTGTCGTTATTGGTGAATAATTCATTTACTACTTGGCTGTCGTTATTGGTGAATAATTCATTTACTACTTGGCTGTCGTTATTGGTGAATAATTCATTTACTACTTGGCTGTCGTTATTGGTGAATGATTCATTTACTACTTGGCTGTCGTAATTGGTGAATAATTCATTTACTACTTGGCCGTCGTTATTGGTGAATAATTCATTTACTACTTGGCTGTCGTAATTGGTGAATAATTCATTTACTACTTGGCTGTCGTTATTGGTGAATAATTCATTTACTACTTGGCTGTCGTAATTGGTGAATAATTCATTTACTACTTGGCTGTCGTTATTGGTGAATAATTCATTTACTACTTGGCTGTCGTTATTGGTGAATAATTCATTTACTACTTGGCTGTCGTTATTGGTGAATAATTCATTTACTACTTGGCTGTCGTTATTGGTGAATAATTCATTTACTACTTGGCTGTCGTTATTGGTGAATAATTCATTTACTACTTGGCTGTCGTAATTGGTGAATAATTCATTTACTACTTGGCTGTCGTAATTGGTGAATAATTCATTTACTACTTGGCTGTCGTTATTGGTGAATAATTCATTTACTACTTGGCTGTCGTAATTGGTGAATAATTCATTTACTACTTGGCTGTCGTTATTGGTGAATAATTCATTTACTACTTGGCTGTCCTTATTGGTGAATAATTCATTTACTACTTGGCTGTCGTTATTGGTGAATAATTCATTTACTACTTGGCTGTCGTTATTGGTGAATAATTCATTTACTACTTGGCTGTCGTTATTGGTGAATAATTCATTTACTACTTGGCTGTCGTTATTGGTGAATAATTCATTTACTACTTGGCTGTCGTTATTGGTGAATAATTCATTTACTACTTGGCTGTCGTTATTGGTGAATAATTCATTTACTACTTGGCTGTCGTTATTGGTGAATAATTCATTTACTACTTGGCTGTCGTTATTGGTGAATAATTCATTTACTACTTGGCTGTCGTTATTGGTGAATAATTCATTTACTACTTGGCTGTCGTTATTGGTGAATAATTCATTTACTACTTGGCTGTCGTTATTGGTGAATAATTCATTTACTACTTGGCTGTCGTTATTGGTGAATAATTCATTTACTATTTGGCTGTCGTTATTGGTGAATTATTCATTTACTACTTGGCTGTCGTTATTGGTGAATAATTCATTTACTACTTGGCTGTCGTTATTGGTGAATAATTCATTTACTACTTGGCTGTCGTTATTGGTGAATAATTCATTTACTACTTGGCTGTCGTTATTGGTGAATAATTCATTTACTACTTGGCTGTCGTAATTGGTGAATAATTCATTTACTACTTGGCTGTTGTTATTGGTGAATAATTCATTTACTACTTGGCTGTCGTTATTGGTGAATAATTCATTTACTACTTCGCTGTCGTTATTGGTGAATAATTCATTTACTACTTGGCTGTCGTTATTGGTGAATGATTCATTTACTACTTGGCTGTCGTAATTGGTGAATAATTCATTTACTACTTGGCCGTCGTTATTGGTGAATAATTCATTTACTACTTGGCTGTCGTAATTGGTGAATAATTCATTTACTACTTGGCTGTCGTAATTGGTGAATAATTCATTTACTACTTGGCTGTCGTTATTGGTGAATAATTCATTTACTACTTGGCTGTCGTAATTGGTGAATAATTCATTTACTACTTGGCTGTCGTTATTGGTGAATAATTCATTTACTACTTGGCTGTCGTTATTGGTGAATAATTCATTTACTACTTGGCTGTCGTTATTGGTGAATAATTCATTTACTACTTGGCTGTCGTAATTGGTGAATAATTCATTTACTACTTGGCTGTCGTTATTGGTGAATAATTCATTTACTACTTGGCTGTCGTTATTGGTGAATAATTCATTTACTACTTGGCTGTCGTTATTGGTGAATAATTCATTTACTACTTGGCTGTCGTTATTGGTGAATAATTCATTTACTACTTGGCTGTCGTTATTGGTGAATAATTCATTTACTACTTGGCTGTCATTATTGGTGAATAATTCATTTACTACTTGGCTGTCGTTATTGGTGAATAATTCATTTACTACTTGGCTGTCGTTATTGGTGAATAATTCATTTACTACTTGGCTGTCGTTATTGGTGAATAATTCATTTACTACTTGGCTGTCGTAATTGGTGAATAATTCATTTACTACTTGGCTGTCGTTATTGGTGAATAATTCATTTACTACTTGGCTGTCCTTATTGGTGAATAATTCATTTACTACTTGGCTGTCGTAATTGGTGAATAATTCATTTACTACTTGGCTGTCGTTATTGGTGAATAATTCATTTACTACTTGGCTGTCGTTATTGGTGAATAATTCATTTACTACTTGGCTGTCGTAATTGGTGAATAATTCATTTACTACTTGGCTGTCGTTATTGGTGAATAATTCATTTACTACTTGGCTGTCGTTATTGGTGAATAATTCATTTACTACTTGGCTGTCGTAATTGGTGAATAATTCATTTACTACTTGGCTGTCGTTATTGGTGAATAATTCATTTACTACTTGGCTGTCGTAATTGGTGAATAATTCATTTACTACTTGGCTGTCGTTATTGGTGAATAATTCATTTACTACTTGGCTGTCGTAATTGGTGAATAATTCATTTACTACTTGGCTGTCGTTATTGGTGAATAATTCATTTACTACTTGGCTGTCGTTATTGGTGAATAATTCATTTACTACTTGGCTGTCGTTATTGGTGAATAATTCATTTACTACTTGGCTGTCGTTATTGGTGAATAATTCATTTACTACTTGGCTGTAGTTATTGGTGAATAATTCATTTACTACTTGGCTGTCGTTATTGGTGACTACCGGTAATTCATTTACTACTTGGCTGTCGTAATTGGTGAATAATTCATTTACTACTTGGCTGTCGTTATTGGTGAATAATTCATTTACTACTTGGCTGTCCTTATTGGTGAATAATTCATATACTACTTGGCTGTCGTTATTGGTGAATAATTCATTTACTACTTGGCTGTCGTTATTGGTGAATAATTCATTTACTACTTGGCTGTCGTTATTGGTGAATAATTCATTTACTACTTGGCTGTCGTTATTGGTGAATAATTCATTTACTACTTGGCTGTCGTAATTGGTGAATAATTCATTTACTACTTGGCTGTCGTTATTGGTGAATAATTCATTTACTACTTGGCTGTCGTAATTGGTGAATAATTCATTTACTACTTGGCTGTCGTAATTGGTGAATAATTCATTTACTACTTGGCTGTCGTTATTGGTGAATAATTCATTTACTACTTGGCTGTCGTTATTGGTGAATAATTCATTTACTACTTGGCTGTCGTTATTGGTGAATAATTCATTTACTACTTGGCTGTCGTTATTGGTGAATAATTCATTTACTACTTGGCTGTCGTAATTGGTGAATAATTCATTTACTACTTGGCTGTCGTTATTGGTGAATAATTCATTTACTACTTGGCTGTCGTTATTGGTGAATAATTCATTTACTACTTGGCTGTCGTAATTGGTGAATAATTCATTTACTACTTGGCTGTCGTTATTGGTGAATAATTCATTTACTACTTGGCTGTCGTTATTGGTGAATAATTCATTTACTACTTGGCTGTCGTAATTGGTGAATAATTCATTTACTACTTGGCTGTCGTTATTGATGAATAATTCATTTACTACTTGGCTGTCGTAATTGGTGAATAATTCATTTACTACTTGGCTGTCGTTATTGGTGAATAATTCATTTACTACTTGGCTGTCGTAATTGGTGAATAATTCATTTACTACTTGGCTGTCGTTATTGGTGAATAATTCATTTACTACTTGGCTGTAGTTATTGGTGAATAATTCATTTACTACTTGGCTGTCGTTATTGGTGACTACCGGTAATTCATTTACTACTTGGCTGTCGTAATTGGTGAATAATTCATTTACTACTTGGCTGTCGTTATTGGTGAATAATTCATTTACTACTTGGCTGTCGTTATTGGTGAATAATTCATTTACTACTTGGCTGTCGTTATTGGTGAATAATTCATTTACTACTTGGCTGTCGTTATTGGTGAATAATTCATTTACTACTTGGCTGTCGTTATTGGTGAAATTGGTGATAATTCATTTACTACTTGGCTGTCGTAATTGGTGAATAATTCATTTACTACTTGGCTGTCGTTATTGGTGAATAATTCATTTACTACTTGGCTGTCGTTATTGGTGAATAATTCATTTACTACTTGGCTGTCGTAATTGGTGAATAATTCATTTACTACTTGGCTGTCGTTATTGGTGAATAATTCATTTACTACTTGGCTGTAGTTATTGGTGAATAATTCATTTACTACTTGGCTGTCGTTATTGGTGACTACCGGTAATTCATTTACTACTTGGCTGTCGTAATTGGTGAATAATTCATTTACTACTTGGCTGTAGTTATTGGTGAATAATTCATTTACTACTTGGCTGTGGTTATTGGTGAATAATTCATTTACTACTTGGCTGTCGTTATTGGTGAATAATTCATTTACTACTTGGCTGTCGTAATTGGTGAATAATTCATTTACTACTTGGCTGTCGTTATTGGTGAATAATTCATTTACTACTTGGCTGTCGTTATTGGTGAATAATTCATATACTACTTGGCTGTCGTTATTGGTGAATAATTCATTTACTACTTGGCTGTCGTAATTGGTGAATAATTCATTTACTACTTAGCTGTCGTTATTGGTGAATAATTCATTTACTACTTGGCTGTCGTTATTGGTGAATAATTCATTTACTACTTGGCTGTCGTAATTGGTGAATAATTCATTTACTACTTGGCTGTCGTTATTGGTGAATAATTCATTTACTACTTGCCTGTCGTTATTGGTGAATAATTCATTTACTACTTGGCTGTCGTTATTGATGAATAATTCATTTACTACTTGGCTGTCGTAATTGGTGAATAATTCATTTACTACTTGGCTGTCGTTATTGGTGAATAATTCATTTACTACTTGGCTGTCGTTATTGGTGAATAATTCATTTACTACTTGGCTGTCGTAATTGGTGAATAATTCATTTACTACTTGGCTGTCGTAATTGGTGAATAATTCATTTACTACTTGGCTGTCGTTATTGGTGAATAATTCATTTACTACTTGGCTGTCGTAATTGGTGAATAATTCATTTACTACTTGGCTGTTGTTATTGGTGAATAATTCATTTACTACTTGGCTGTCGTTATTGGTGAATAATTCATTTACTACTTGGCTGTCGTTATTGGTGAATAATTCATTTACTACTTGGCTGTCGTTATTGGTGAATAATTCATTTACTACTTGGCTGTCGTTATTGGTGAATGATTCATTTACTACTTGGCTGTCGTAATTGGTGAATAATTCATTTACTACTTGGCTGTCGTTATTGGTGAATAATTCATTTTACTACTTGGCTGTCGTTATTGGTGAATGATTCATTTACTACTTGGCTGTCGTAATTGGTGAATAATTCATTTTACTACTTGGCCGTCGTTATTGGTGAATAATTCATTTACTACTTGGCTGTCGTAATTGGTGAATAATTCATTTACTACTTGGCCTGTCGTAATTGGTGAATAATTCATTTACTACTTGGCTGTCGTTATTGGTGAATAATTCATTTACTACTTGGCTGTCGTAATTGGTGAATAATTCATTTACTACTTGGCTGTCGTTATTGGTGAATAATTCATTTACTACTTGGCTGTAGTTATTGGTGAATAATTCATTTACTACTTGGCTGTCGTTATTGGTGACTACCGGTAATTCATTTACTACTTGGCTGTCGTAATTGGTGAATAATTCATTTACTACTTGGCTGTCGTTATTGGTGAATAATTCATTTACTACTTGGCTGTCGTTATTGGTGAATAATTCATTTACTACTTGGCTGTCGTTATTGGTGAATAATTCATTTACTACTTGGCTGTCGTTATTGGTGAATAATTCATTTACTACTTGGCTGTCGTAATTGGTGAATAATTCATTTACTACTTGGCTGTCGTTATTGGTGAATAATTCATTTACTACTTGGCTGTCGTTATTGGTGAATAATTCATTTACTACTTGGCTGTCGTTATTGATGAATAATTCATTTACTACTTGGCTGTCGTAATTGGTGAATAATTCATTTACTACTTGGCTGTCGTTATTGGTGAATAATTCATTTACTACTTGGCTGTCGTTATTGGTGAATAATTCATTTACTACTTGGCTGTCGTTATTGGTGAATAATTCATTTACTACTTGGCTGTCGTTATTGGTGAATAATTCATTTACTACTTGGCTGTCGTTATTGGTGAATAATTCATTTACTACTTGGCTGTCGTTATTGGTGAATAATTCATTTACTACTTGGCTGTCGTTATTGGTGAATAATTCATTTACTACTTGGCTGTCGTTATTGGTGAATAATTCATTTACTACTTGGCTGTTGTTATTGGTGAATAATTCATTTACTACTTGGCTGTTGTTATTGGTGAATAATTCATTTACTACTTGGCTGTCGTTATTGGTGAATAATTCATTTACTACTTGGCTGTCGTTATTGGTGAATAATTCATTTACTATTTGGCTGTCGTTATTGGTGAATTATTCATTTACTACTTGGCTGTCGTTATTGGTGAATAATTCATTTACTACTTGGCTGTCGTTATTGGTGAATAATTCATTTACTACTTGGCTGTCGTTATTGGTGAATAATTCATTTACTACTTGGCTGTCGTTATTGGTGAATAATTCATTTACTACTTGGCTGTCGTAATTGGTGAATAATTCATTTACTACTTGGCTGTTGTTATTGGTGAATAATTCATTTACTACTTGGCTGTCGTTATTGGTGAATAATTCATTTACTACTTCGCTGTCGTTATTGGTGCAATAATTCATTTACTACTTGGCTGTCGTTATTGGTGAATAAATTCATTTACTACTTGGCTGTCGTAATTGGTGAATAATTCATTTACTACTTGGCTGTCGTTATTGGTGAATAATTCATTTACTACTTGGCTGTCGTTATTGGTGAATAATTCATTTACTACTTGGCTGTCGTAATTGGTGAATAATTCATTTACTACTTGGCTGTCGTTATTGGTGAATAATTCATTTACTACTTGGCTGTCGTTATTGGTGAATAATTCATTTACTACTTGGCTGTCGTAATTGGTGAATAATTCATTTACTACTTGGCTGTCGTTATTGATGAATAATTCATTTACTACTTGGCTGTCGTAATTGGTGAATAATTCATTTACTACTTGGCTGTCGTTATTGGTGAATAATTCATTTACTACTTGGCTGTCGTAATTGGTGAATAATTCATTTACTACTTGGCTGTCGTTATTGGTGAATAATTCATTTACTACTTGGCTGTCGTTATTGGTGAATAATTCATTTACTACTTGGCTGTCGTAATTGGTGAATAATTCATTTACTACTTGGCTGTCGTTATTGGTGAATAATTCATTTACTACTTGGCTGTAGTTATTGGTGAATAATTCATTTACTACTTGGCTGTCGTTATTGGTGACTACCGGTAATTCATTTACTACTTGGCTGTCGTAATTGGTGAATAATTCATTTACTACTTGGCTGTCGTTATTGGTGAATAATTCATTTACTACTTGGCTGTCGTTATTGGTGAATAATTCATTTACTACTTGGCTGTCGTTATTGGTGAATAATTCATTTACTACTTGGCTGTCGTTATTGGTGAATAATTCATTTACTACTTGGCTGTCGTTATTGGTGAATAATTCATTTACTACTTGGCTGTCGTAATTGGTGAATAATTCATTTACTACTTGGCTGTCGTTATTGGTGAATAATTCATTTACTACTTGGCTGTCGTTATTGGTGAATAATTCATTTACTACTTGGCTGTCGTTATTGATGAATAATTCATTTACTACTTGGCTGTCGTAATTGGTGAATAATTCATTTACTACTTGGCTGTCGTAATTGGTGAATAATTCATTTACTACTTGGCTGTCGTTATTGGTGAATAATTCATTTACTACTTGGCTGTCGTAATTGGTGAATAATTCATTTACTACTTGGCTGTCGTTATTGGTGAATAATTCATTTACTACTTGGCTGTCGTTATTGGTGAATAATTCATTTACTACTTGGCTGTCGTAATTGGTGAATAATTCATTTACTACTTGGCTGTCGTTATTGGTGAATAATTCATTTACTACTTGGCTGTCGTTATTGGTGAATAATTCATTTACTACTTGGCTGTCGTTATTGGTGAATAATTCATTTACTACTTGGCTGTCGTAATTGGTGAATAATTCATTTACTACTTGGCTGTCGTTATTGGTGAATAATTCATTTACTACTTGGCTGTCCTTATTGGTGAATAATTCATATACTACTTGGCTGTCGTTATTGGTGAATAATTCATTTACTACTTGGCTGTCGTTATTGGTGAATTATTCATTTACTACTTGGCTGTCGTTATTGGTGAATAATTCATTTACTACTTGGCTGTCGTAATTGGTGAATAATTCATTTACTACTTGGCTGTCGTTATTGGTGAATAATTCATTTACTACTTGGCTGTCGTAATTGGTGAATAATTCATTTACTACTTGGCTGTTGTTATTGGTGAATAATTCATTTACTACTTGGCTGTCGTTATTGGTGAATAATTCATTTACTACTTGGCTGTCGTTATTGGTGAATAATTCATTTACTACTTGGCTGTCGTTATTGGTGAATAATTCATTTACTACTTGGCTGTCGTTATTGGTGAATGATTCATTTACTACTTGGCTGTCGTAATTGGTGAATAATTCATTTACTACTTGGCCGTCGTTATTGGTGAATAATTCATTTACTACTTGGCTGTCGTAATTGGTGAATAATTCATTTACTACTTGGCTGTCGTAATTGGTGAATAATTCATTTACTACTTGGCTGTCGTTATTGGTGAATAATTCATTTACTACTTGGCTGTCGTAATTGGTGAATAATTCATTTACTACTTGGCTGTCGTTATTGGTGAATAATTCATTTACTACTTGGCTGTCGTTATTGGTGAATAATTCATTTACTACTTGGCTGTCGTAATTGGTGAATAATTCATTTACTACTTGGCTGTCGTTATTGATGAATAATTCATTTACTACTTGGCTGTCGTAATTGGTGAATAATTCATTTACTACTTGGCTGTCGTTATTGGTGAATAATTCATTTACTACTTGGCTGTCGTAATTGGTGAATAATTCATTTACTACTTGGCTGTCGTTATTGGTGAATAATTCATTTACTACTTGGCTGTAGTTATTGGTGAATAATTCATTTACTACTTGGCTGTCGTTATTGGTGACTACCGGTAATTCATTTACTACTTGGCTGTCGTAATTGGTGAATAATTCATTTACTACTTGGCTGTCGTTATTGGTGAATAATTCATTTACTACTTGGCTGTCGTTATTGGTGAATAATTCATTTACTACTTGGCTGTCGTTATTGGTGAATAATTCATTTACTACTTGGCTGTCGTTATTGGTGAATAATTCATTTACTACTTGGCTGTCGTTATTGGTGAATAATTCATTTACTACTTGGCTGTCGTAATTGGTGAATAATTCATTTACTACTTGGCTGTCGTTATTGGTGAATAATTCATTTACTACTTGGCTGTCGTTATTGGTGAATAATTCATTTACTACTTGGCTGTCGTTATTGATGAATAATTCATTTACTACTTGGCTGTCGTAATTGGTGAATAATTCATTTACTACTTGGCTGTCGTTATTGGTGAATAATTCATTTACTACTTGGCTGTCGTTATTGGTGAATAATTCATTTACTACTTGGCTGTCGTTATTGGTGAATAATTCATTTACTACTTGGCTGTCGTTATTGGTGAATAATTCATTTACTACTTGGCTGTCGTTATTGGTGAATAATTCATTTACTACTTGGCTGTCGTTATTGGTGAATAATTCATTTACTACTTGGCTGTCGTTATTGGTGAATAATTCATTTACTACTTGGCTGTCGTTATTGGTGAATAATTCATTTACTACTTGGCTGTTGTTATTGGTGAATAATTCATTTACTACTTGGCTGTCGTTATTGGTGAATAATTCATTTACTATTTGGCTGTCGTTATTGGTGAATTATTCATTTACTACTTGGCTGTCGTTATTGGTGAATAATTCATTTACTACTTGGCTGTCGTTATTGGTGAATAATTCATTTACTATTTGGCTGTCGTTATTGGTGAATTATTCATTTACTACTTGGCTGTCGTTATTGG
>NW_003140728.1:0-67439 GCF_000003605.2 Saccoglossus kowalevskii | reverse complement strand
CATCCCGGTGGAGCACACGTCTCGGTCGTATATGGTAGGTCTAAAAGCATTGTGTGCGTTGCAATGCCATTGTCCCGCATACAAAGTTCATAGAGCTTGTAAATTCACTAAAATAATGTGCCATTGTCTTCAAAAACACTATTAGCATCTACATTTCACAATGGAAAGTATGAAGTCCCGTCTGAACATGGAACTATAAGTTCCATGGTCTGAAGTACGGCGAGACAGTCAATACTGAGACAAGTAGAAAGCACTGTGACCTGCTAATTTAACCGCCTAAAACTTACAATGTCACCCAGGGTAATTTTTCTCCAAAAAAATCACTTTAACGAACCTGGTACGTGAAATACACTTTTTTCCTAATTTTATTGGTAACGAAATTATATTCTAAACAAAGTAAAAACGATCACAACTGCCGAGCAACAAATTATCACGGTTGCGCAATCCAGTCATGCTGCGTTTCACAATTGTTGATTATTACTCAGTAGTGATTATAATAACGTTCAAACAAAAATTTGTTGAATTGTTATGAAATGCAAATAAAATTCAACTTCGTTTCGTCGTAAGCAAATGATTCCGGTCGCAAATTAACGCTCGATGCTGTAGAGTATCCGCCATGTTCCTTGTCTTGCATGGTTGACCTAAAAGGTCAAATCTCTAATTAACCAATAAAAATGCTGGATGACGCCAACGTGTTCAAATTACCATAGCTCATTTAAATATGTTAATGTAATTGAACGCAACGCGGAAGAGATTTGCCGATGTTGTAGTACGATCATTTGGCTTGGATTTTTACGGGAAAGCGGCATGATTTTTTTTTTCAAATCAAAAAATAGTTGTTTTCAAAAGATAAACTGAGCATTTGAAGACTAATTTAACATCGTTTACAGTGACAACAACTCGAACCGAAACGAAGTTTGCGCACTCACGCTAGTCACAAAAAACATACTGTTGAATAAAAACTTAAACTCTATTTTAGGCGTCAGGAAAAATTGAAATGTCCGAAAAATGACGCCAAAATATTTAAATAACAAATATTAAATAAAATCTGCCGAAAAATCGCCGATTTCTTGGTCCCATTTTATTTTTTTTTTAAAAACCCAAACTGCCCAGAGGCGAATTTACTGCAGAATCTGGTACTAGTACTAGTATGTACAAATTTTGGGTGTATTGTTTTCTGGGGACAATATTAATCGAAACAATGAACTATTTAATTATATAACACAAATGACTATGGGAGAAAAACAAATCACTTTTCTAGAAGCCATGGATCGATTCGTTATTTGCCAGATCGCCTCCCCGGCAGGTTCCATGTTGCCATGCCTTTTCTTGTCAGAATCGTATTAAGTCTAAGTTAAGTCTGACACCATCTCATTTATCTTGGCTTATGAAGAACTTGAAGGTAAACCCAGTAATGATTTAAAATTTTTACAAGCAGCATTACATTTTAATAACAGTAAAAATAGAAGAATACCATGTAAATAATGCAGATTGCTGACATGTAAAGGGTGGAATGAAAATGTAAATAAAGTACAATATAAATGTGATTAATGCCTGTTTATGTTTATTGTGTAATAGTTCGTGCAAAAAACTATTTTAGAAAAATAAAGTGCGGTAGCGGCAGGGACCCCACATATGTTTAAGGGACCCACACATTTTATAAGGGGTGAGTCCCAGGGACTCCACATTATCGAACACTAATGCAACCAGTCAGCTGTCCAACTATTGCAATCTATAGACTAACCCAGCTTTGATTAGACTGACTAACCAGTCAGCCGTCCAACCATTGCAATCTATAGACTGACCTAGCTTTGATTGGACTGACTAACCAGTCAGCTGTCCAACCATTGCAACCTATAGACTGACCTAGCTTTGATTAGACTGACTAACCAGTCAGCTGTCCAACCATTGCAACCTATAGATTGACCTAGCTTTGATTGGACTGACTAACCAGTCAGCTGTCCAACCATTGCAATCTATAGACTGACCTAGCTTTGATTGGACTGACTAACCAGTCAGCAGTCCAACCATTGCAACCTATAGACTGACCTAGCTTTGATTGGACTGACTAACCAGTCAGCAGTCCAACCATTGCAACCTATAGACTGACCTAGCTTTGATTGGACTGACTAACCAGTCAGCTGTCCAACCATTGCAATCTATAGACTGACCTAGCTTTGATTGGACTGACTAACCAGTCAGCAGTCCAACCATTGCAACCTATAGACTGACCTAGCTTTGATTGGACTGACTAACCAGTCAGCAGTCCAACCATTGCAATCTATAGACTGACCTAGCTTTGATTGGACTGACTAACCAGTCAGCAGTCCAACCATTGCAATCTATAGACTGACCTAGCTTTGATTAGACTGACTAACCAGTCAGCAGTCCAACCATTGCAATCTATAGACTGACTAGCTTTGATTGGACTGACTAACCAGTCAGCAGTCCAACCATTGCAATCTATAGACTGACCTAGCTTTGATTGGACTGACTAACCAGTCAGCAGTCCAACCATTGCAATCTATAGACTGACCTAGCTTTTGATTAGACTGACTAACCAGTCAGCTGTCCAACCATTGCAATCTATAGACTGACCTAGCTTTGATTGGACTGACTAACCAGTCAGCTGTCCAACCATTGCAATCTATAGACTGACCTAGCTTTGATTAGACTGACTAACCAGTCAGCAGTCCAACCATTGCAATCTATAGACTGACCCAGCTTTGATTGGACTGACTAACCAGTCAGCAGTCCAACCATTGCAATCTATAGACTGACCTAGCTTTGATTGGACTGACTAACCAGTCAGCTGTCTAACCATTGCAATCTATAGACTGACCTAGCTTTGATTGGACTGACTAACCAGTCAGCAGTCCAACCATTGCAATCTATAGACTGACCTAGCTTTGATTAGACTGACTAACCAGTCAGCAGTCCAACCATTGCAATCTATAGACTGACCTAGCTTTGATTGGACTGACTAACCAGTCAGCTGTCCAACCATTGCAATATATAGACTGACCTAGCTTTGATTGGACTGACTAACCAGTCAGCTGTCCAACCATTGCAATCTATAGACTGACCTAGCTTTGATTGGACTGACTAACCAGTCAGCTGTCTAACCATTGCAACCTATAGACTGACCTAGCTTTGATTGGACTGACTAACCAGTCAGCAGTCCAACCATTGCAATCTATAGACTGACCTAGCTTTGATTGGACTGACTAACTAGTCAGCCGTCCAACCATTGCAATCTATAGACTGACCTAGCTTTGATTGGACTGACTAACCAGTCAGCTGTCTAACCATTGCAATCTATAGACTGACCTAGCTTTGATTGGACTGACTAACCAGTCAGCAGTCCAACCATTGCAACCTATAGACTGACCTAGCTTTGATTGGACTGACTAACTAGTCAGCCGTCCAACCATTGCAATCTATAGACTGACCTAGCTTTGATTGGACTGACTAACCAGTCAGCTGTCTAACCATTGCAATCTATAGACTGACCTAGCTTTGATTAGACTGACTAACCAGTCAGCTGTCCAACCATTGCAATCTATAGACTGACCTAGCTTTGATTGGACTGACTAACCAGTCAGCTGTCCAACCATTGCAATCTATAGACTGACCTAGCTTTGATTGGACTGACTAACCAGTCAGCTGTCTAACCATTGCAATCTATAGACTGACCTAGCTTTGATTGGACTGACTAACCAGTCAGCTGTCTAACCATTGCAATCTATAGACTGACCTAGCTTTGATTGGACTGACTAACCAGTCAGCAGTCCAACCATTGCAACCTATAGACTGACCTAGCTTTGATTGGACTGACTAACTAGTCAGCCGTCCAACCATTGCAATCTATAGACTGACCTAGCTTTGATTGGACTGACTAACCAGTCAGCAGTCCAACCATTGCAACCTATAGACTGACCTAGCTTTGATTGGACTGACTAACTAGTCAGCCGTCCAACCATTGCAATCTATAGACTGACCTAGCTTTGATTGGACTGACTAACCAGTCAGCTGTCTAACCATTGCAATCTATAGACTGACCTAGCTTTGATTGGACTGACTAACCAGTCAGCTGTCTAACCATTGCAATCTATAGACTGACCTAGCTTTGATTGGACTGACTAACCAGTCAGCTGTCCAACCATTGCAATCTATAGACTGACCTAGCTTTGATTGGACTGACTAACCAGTCAGCTGTCCAACCATTGCAATCTATAGACTGACCTAGCTTTGATTGGACTGACTAACCAGTCAGCTGTCCAACCATTGCAATCTATAGACTGACCTAGCTTTGATTGGACTGAATAACCAGTCAGCAGTCCAACCATTGCAATCTATAGACTGACCTAGCTTTGATTGGACTGACTAACCAGTCAGCAGTCTAACCATTGCAATCTATAGACTGAACTAGCTTTGATTGGACTGACTAACCAGTCAGCAGTCTAACCATTGCAATCTATAGACTGAACTAGCTTTGATTGGACTGACTAACCAGTCAGCAGTCCAACTATTGCAATCTATAGACTAACCCAGCTTTGATTGGACTGACTAACCAGTCAGCAGTCCAACCATTGCAATCTATAGACTGAACTAGCTTTGATTAGACTGACTAACCAGTCAGCAGTCCAACCATTGCAATCTATAGACTGAACTAGCTTTGATTAGACTGACTAACCAGTCAGCTGTCCAACCATTGCAATCTATAGACTGAACTAGCTTTGATTAGACTGACTAACCAGTCAGCAGTCCAACCATTGCAATCTATAGACTGACCTAGCTTTGATTAGACTGACTAACCAGTCAGCTGTCCAACTATTGCAATCTATAGACTGACCTAGCTTTGATTAGACTGACTAACCAGTCAGCTGTCCAACTATTGCAATCTATAGACTGAACTAGCTTTGATTAGACTGACTAACCAGTCAGCAGTCCAACTATTGCAATCTATAGACTGACCTAGCTTTGATTAGACTGACTAACCAGTCAGCTGTCCAACTATTGCAATCTATAGACTGAACTAGCTTTGATTAGACTGACTAACCAGTCAGCTGTCCAACCATTGCAACCTATAGACTGACCTAGCTTTGATTAGACTGACTAACCAGTCAACAGTCCAACTATTGCAATCTATAGACTGACCTAGCTTTGATTAGACTGACTAACCAGTCAGCTGTCCAACCATTGCAACCTATAGACTGACCTAGCTTTGATTAGACTGACTAACCAGTCAACAGTCCAACTATTGCAATCTATAGACTAACCCAGCTTTGATTGGACTGACTAACCAGTCAGCAGTCCAACCATTGCAATCTATAGACTGAACTAGCTTTGATTAGACTGACTAACCAGTCAGCAGTCCAACCATTGCAATCTATAGACTGACCTAGCTTTGATTAGACTGACTAACCAGTCAGCTGTTCAACCATTGCAATCTATAGACTGACCTAGCTTTGATTAGACTGACTAACCAGTCAGCTGTTCAACCATTGCAACCTATAGACTGACCTAGCTTTGATTAGACTGACTAACCAGTCAGCAGTCCAACCATTGCAATCTATAGACTGAACTAGCTTTGATTAGACTGACTAACCAGTCAGCTGTCCAACCATTGCAACCTATAGACTGACCTAGCTTTGATTAGACTGACTAACCAGTCAGCAGTCCAACCATTGCAATCTACAGACTGAACTAGCTTTGATTAGACTGACTAACCAGTCAGCAGTCCAACCATTGCAATCTATAGACTGAACTAGCTTTGATTAGACTGACTAACCAGTCAGCTGTCCAACCATTGCAATCTATAGACTGACCTAGCTTTGATTGGACTGACTAACCAGTCAGCAGTCCAACCATTGCAATCTATAGACTGACCTAGCTTTGATTGGACTGACTAACCAGTCAGCAGTCCAACCATTGCAATCTATAGACTGACCTAGCTTTGATTGGACTGACTAACCAGTCAGCTGTCCAACCATTGCAATCTATAGACTGACCTAGCTTTGATTAGACTGACTAACCAGTCAGCAGTCCAACCATTGCAATCTATAGACTGACCTAGCTTTGATTGGACTGACTAACCAGTCAGCAGTCCAACCATTGCAACCTATAGACTGACCTAGCTTTGATTGGACTGACTAACCAGTCAGCAGTCCAACCATTGCAACCTATAGACTGACCTAGCTTTGATTGGACTGACTAACCAGTCAGCAGTCCAACCATTGCAACCTATAGACTGACCTAGCTTTGATTGGACTGACTAACCAGTCAGCTGTCCAACCGGTGCAACCTATAGACTGACCTAGCTTTGATTGGACTGACTAACCAGTCAGCAGTCCAACCATTGCAATCTATAGACTGACCTAGCTTTGATTGGACTGACTAACCAGTCAGCTGTCCAACCATTGCAATCTATAGACTAACCCAGCTTTGATTGGACTGACTAACCAGTCAGCAGTCCAACCATTGCAACCTATAGACTGACCTAGCTTTGATTGGACTGACTAACCAGTCAGCAGTCCAACCATTGCAATCTATAGACTGACCTAGCTTTGATTAGACTGACTAACCAGTCAGCAGTCCAACCATTGCAATCTATAGACTAACCCAGCTTTGATTAGACTGACTAACCAGTCAGCTGTCCAACCATTGCAATCTATAGACTAACCCAGCTTTGATTGGACTGACTAACCAGTCAGCAGTCCAACCATTGCAATCTATAGACTGACCTAGCTTTGATTGGACTGACTAACCAGTCAGCAGTCCAACCATTGCAATCTATAGACTGACCTAGCTTTGATTAGACTGACTAACCAGTCAGCAGTCCAACCATTGCAATCTATAGACTGAACTAGCTTTGATTGGACTGACTAACCAGTCAGCAGTCCAACCATTGCAATCTATAGACTGACCTAGCTTTGATTGGACTGACTAACCAGTCAGCAGTCCAACCATTGCAATCTATAGACTGACCTAGCTTTGATTGGACTGACTAACCAGTCAGCAGTCCAACCATTGCAATCTATAGACTGACCTAGCTTTGATTGGACTGACTAACCAGTCAGCTGTCCAACCATTGCAACCTATAGACTGACCTAGCTTTGATTGGACTGACTAACCAGTCAGCAGTCCAACCATTGCAATCTATAGACTGACCTAGCTTTGATTGGACTGACTAACCAGTCAGCTGTCCAACCATTGCAATCTATAGACTGACCTAGCTTTGATTGGACTGACTAACCAGTCAGCAGTCCAACCATTGCAATCTATAGACTGACCTAGCTTTGATTGGACTGACTAACCAGTCAGCTGTCCAACCATTGCAATCTATAGACTGACCTAGCTTTGATTGGACTGACTAACCAGTCAGCAGTCCAACCATTGCAATCTATAGACTGACCTAGCTTTGATTGGACTGACTAACCAGTCAGCAGTCCAACCATTGCAACCTATAGACTGACCTAGCTTTGATTGGACTGACTAACCAGTCAGCTGTCCAACCATTGCAATCTATAGACTGACCCAGCTTTGATTGGACTGACTAACCAGTCAGCAGTCCAACCATTGCAATCTATAGACTGACCTAGCTTTGATTGGACTGACTAACCAATCAGCAGTCCAACCATTGCAATCTATAGACTGACCTAGCTTTGATTGGACTGACTAACCAGTCAGCAGTCCAACCATTGCAATCTATAGACTGACCTAGCTTTGATTGGACTGACTAACCAGTCAGCTGTCTAACCATTGCAATCTATAGACTGACCCAGCTTTGATTGGACTGACTAACCAGTCAGCAGTCCAACCATTGCAATCTATAGACTGACCTAGCTTTGATTGGACTGACTAACCAGTCAGCTGTCCAACCATTGCAATCTATAGACTGACCTAGCTTTGATTGGACTGACTAACCAGTCAGCTGTCCAACCATTGCAATCTATAGACTGACCTAGCTTTGATTGGACTGACTAACCAGTCAGCTGTCCAACCATTGCAATCTATAGACTGACCTAGCTTTGATTGGACTGACTAACCAGTCAGCAGTCCAACCATTGCAATCTATAGACTGACCTAGCTTTGATTGGACTGACTAACCAGTCAGCAGTCCAACCATTGCAATCTATAGACTGACCTAGCTTTGATTGGACTGACTAACCAGTCAGCAGTCCAACCATTGCAATCTATAGACTGACCTAGCTTTGATTGGACTGACTAACCAGTCAGCAGTCCAACCATTGCAATCTATAGACTGACCTAGCTTTGATTGGACTGACTAACCAGTCAGCAGTCCAACCATTGCAATCTATAGACTGACCTAGCTTTGATTGGACTGACTAACCAGTCAGCTGTCCAACCATTGCAATCTATAGACTGACCTAGCTTTGATTGGACTGACTAACCAGTCAGCTGTCCAACCATTGCAATCTATAGACTGACCTAGCTTTGATTAGACTGACTAACCAGTCAGCAGTCCAACCATTGCAATCTATAGACTGACCTAGCTTTGATTAGACTGACTAACCAGTCAGCAGTCCAACCATTGCAATCTATAGACTGACCTAGCTTTGATTAGACTGACTAACCAGTCAGCAGTCCAACCATTGCAATCTATAGACTGACCTAGCTTTGATTAGACTGACTAACCAGTCAGCAGTCCAACCATTGCAATCTATAGACTGACCTAGCTTTGATTAGACTGACTAACCAGTCAGCAGTCCAACCATTGCAATCTATAGACTGACCTAGCTTTGATTAGACTGACTAACCAGTCAGCAGTCCAACCATTGCAATCTATAGACTGACCTAGCTTTGATTAGACTGACTAACCAGTCAGCAGTCCAACCATTGCAATCTATAGACTGACCTAGCTTTGATTAGACTGACTAACCAGTCAGCAGTCCAACCATTGCAATCTATAGACTGACCTAGCTTTGATTAGACTGACTAACCAGTCAGCTGTCCAACCATTGCAATCTATAGACTGACCTAGCTTTGATTGGACTGACTAACCAGTCAGCAGTCCAACCATTGCAATCTATAGACTAACCTAGCTTTGATTGGACTGACTAACCAGTCAACAGTCCAACCATTGCAATCTATAGACTGACCTAGCTTTGATTAGACTGACTAACCAGTCAGCTGTCCAACCATTGCAATCTATAGACTGACCTAGCTTTGATTAGACTGACTAACCAGTCAGCAGTCCAACCATTGCAATCTATAGACTGACCTAGCTTTGATTAGACTGACTAACCAGTCAGCTGTCCAACCATTGCAATCTATAGACTGACCTAGCTTTGATTGGACTGACTAACCAGTCAGCTGTCCAACCATTGCAATCTATAGACTGACCTAGCTTTGATTGGACTGACTAACCAGTCAGCTGTCCAACCATTGCAATCTATAGACTGACCTAGCTTTGATTGGACTGACTAACCAGTCAGCTGTCCAACCATTGCAATCTATAGACTGACCTAGCTTTGATTGGACTGACTAACCAGTCAGCAGTCCAACCATTGCAATCTATAGACTGACCTAGCTTTGATTGGACTGACTAACCAGTCAGCTGTCCAACCATTGCAATCTATAGACTGACCTAGCTTTGATTGGACTGACTAACCAGTCAGCAGTCCAACCATTGCAATCTATAGACTGAACTAGCTTTGATTGGACTGACTAACCAGTCAGCAGTCCAACCATTGCAATCTATAGACTGACCTAGCTTTGATTAGACTGACTAACCAGTCAGCAGTCCAACCATTGCAATCTATAGACTGACCTAGCTTTGATTAGACTGACTAACCAGTCAGCAGTCCAACCATTGCAATCTATAGACTGACCTAGCTTTGATTAGACTGACTAACCAGTCAGCAGTCCAACCATTGCAATCTATAGACTGACCTAGCTTTGATTAGACTGACTAACCAGTCAGCAGTCCAACCATTGCAATCTATAGACTGACCTAGCTTTGATTAGACTGACTAACCAGTCAGCAGTCCAACCATTGCAATCTATAGACTGACCTAGCTTTGATTAGACTGACTAACCAGTCAGCAGTCCAACCATTGCAATCTATAGACTGACCTAGCTTTGATTGGACTGACTAACCAGTCAGCAGTCCAACCATTGCAATCTATAGACTGGCCTAGCTTTGATTAGACTGACTAACCAGTCAGCAGTCCAACCATTGCAATCTATAGACTGACCTAGCTTTGATTGGACTGACTAACCAGTCAGCAGTCCAACCATTGCAATCTATAGACTGACCTAGCTTTGATTAGACTGACTAACCAGTCAGCAGTCCAACCATTGCAATCTATAGACTGACCTAGCTTTGATTAGACTGACTAACCAGTCAGCAGTCCAACCATTGCAATCTATAGACTGACCTAGCTTTGATTGGACTGACTAACCAGTCAGCAGTCCAACCATTGCAATCTATAGACTGGCCTAGCTTTGATTAGACTGACTAACCAGTCAGCAGTCCAACCATTGCAATCTATAGACTGACCTAGCTTTGATTGGACTGACTAACCAGTCAGCAGTCCAACCATTGCAATCTATAGACTGACCTAGCTTTGATTGGACTGACTAACCAGTCAGCTGTCCAACCATTGCAATCTATAGACTAACCCAGCTTTGATTGGACTGACTAACCAGTCAGCTGTCCAACCATTGCAATCTATAGACTAACCCAGCTTTGATTAGACTGACTAACCAGTCAGCAGTCAGGGATTGCGTTAACGCGGAATTCCGCGTCCGGGAAGCATAGTTTTTCTGTGGGACGCATGAATTTTTCAACTGGTGAGTCCCTGGGACGCATCCGGTGAGCACACGTCTCGGTCGTATTATGATAGGTCTAAAGGCATTGTGTGCGTTTGCGATGCCATTGTCCCGCATACAAAGTTCATAGAGCTTGTAAATTCACCTAAAATACTGTGCCATTGTCTTCAAAAACACCTATTAGCATCTACATTTCACAATGGAAAGTGTGAAGTCCCGTCTGAAGTATGGCGAGACAGTCAATACTGAGACAAGTAGAAAGCACTGTGACCTGCTAATTTAACCGCCTAAAACTTACAATGTCAACCAGGGTAATTTTCTCCAAAAAATCACTTTAACGAACTGGTACGTGAAATACACTTTTTCCTAATTTTATTGGTAACGAAATTATATCTAAACAAAGTAAAAACGATCACAACTGTCGAGCAACAAATTATCACGGTTGCGCAATCCAGTCATGCTGCGTTTCACAATTGTTGATTATTACTCAGTAGTGATTATAATAACGTTCAAACAAAAATTTTTTGAATTGTTATGAAATGCAAATAAAATTCAACTTCGTTTCGTCGTAAGCAAATAATTCCGGTCGCAAATTAACGCTCGATGCTGTAGAGTATCCGCCATGTTCCTTGTCTTGCATGGTTGACCTAATAGGTCAAATCTCTAATTAACCAATAAAAATGCTGGATGACGCCAACGTGTTCAAATTACCATAGCTCATTTAAATATGTTAATGTTATTGAACGCAACGCGGAAGAGATTTGCCGATGTTGTAGTACGATCATTTGGCTGGGATTTTTACGGGAAAGCGGCATGATTTTTTTTTCAAATCAAAAAATAGTTGTTTTCAAAAGATAAACTGAGCATTTGAAGACTAATTTAACATCGTTTACAGTGACAACAACTCGAACCGAAACGAAGTTTGCGCACTCACGCTAGTCACAAAAAACATACTCTTGAATAAAAACTTAAACTCTATTTTAGGCGTCAGGAAAGATTGAAATGTCCGAAAAATGACGCCAAAATATTTAAATAACAAATATTAAATAAAATCTGCTGAAAAATCGCCGATTTCTTGGTCCCATTTTATTTTTTTTAAAAACCCAAACTGCCCAGAGGCGAATTTACTGCAGAATCTGGTACTAGTACTAGTATGTACAAATTTTGGGTGTATTGTTTTCTGGGGACAATATTAATCGAAACAATGAACTATTTAATTATATAACACAAGTGACTATGGGAGAAAAACAAATCACTTTTCTAGAAGCCATGGATCGATTCGTTATTTGCAAGATCGCCTCCCCGGCAGGTTCCATGTTGCCATGCCTTTTCTTGTCAGAATCGTATTAAGTCTAAGTTAAGTCTGACACCAGCTCATTTATCTTGGCTTATGAAGAACTTGAAGGTAAACCCAGTAATCATTTAAAATTTTTACAAGCAGCATTACATTTTAATAACAGTAAAAACCATGTAAATAATGCAGATTGCTGACATGTAAAGGGTGGAATGAACATGTAAATAAAGTACAATATAAATGTGATTAATGCCTGTTTATGTTTATTGTGTAATAGTTCGTGCAAAAAACTATTTTAGAAAAATAAAGTGCGGTAGCGGCAGGGACCCCACATATGTTTAAGGGACCCACACATTTTATAAGGGGTGGGTCCCAGGGACTCCACATTATCGAACACTAATGCAACCCCTGAGCAGTCCAACCATTGCAATCTATAGACTGACCTAGCTTTGATTGGACTGACTAACCAGTCAGCTGTCCAACCATTGCAATCTATAGACTAACCCAGCTTTGATTAGACTGACTAACCAGTCAGCAGTCCAACCATTGCAATCTATAGACTGACCTAGCTTTGATTGGACTGACTAACCAGTCAGCTGTCCAACCATTGCAATCTATAGACTAACCCAGCTTTGATTGGACTGACTAACCAGTCAGCTGTCCAACCATTGCAATCTATAGACTGACCTAGCTTTGATTAGACTGACTAACCAGTCAGCAGTCCAACCATTGCAATCTATAGACTGACCTAGCTTTGATTAGACTGACTAACCAGTCAGCTGTCCAACCATTGCAATCTATAGACTGACCTAGCTTTGATTGGACTGACTAACCAGTCAGCAGTCCAACCATTGCAATCTATAGACTGACCTAGCTTTGATTAGACTGACTAACCAGTCAGCAGTCCAACCATTGCAATCTATAGACTGAACTAGCTTTGATTGGACTGACTAACCAGTCAGCAGTCCAACCATTGCAATCTATAGACTGAACTAGCTTTGATTGGACTGACTAACCAGTCAGCAGTCCAACCATTGCAATCTATAGACTGACCTAGCTTTGATTGGACTGACTAACCAGTCAGCAGTCCAACCATTGCAATCTATAGACTGACCTAGCTTTGATTGGACTGACTAACCAGTCAGCAGTCCAACCATTGCAATCTATAGACTGACCTAGCTTTGATTAGACTGACTAACCAGTCAGCAGTCCAACCATTGCAATCTATAGACTGACCTAGCTTTGATTGGACTGACTAACCAGTCAGCAGTCCAACCATTGCAATCTATAGACTGGCCTAGCTTTGATTAGACTGACTAACCAGTCAGCAGTCCAACCATTGCAATCTATAGACTGACCTAGCTTTGATTGGACTGACTAACCAGTCAGCTGTCCAACCATTGCAATCTATAGACTAACCCAGCTTTGATTGGACTGACTAACCAGTCAGCTGTCCAACCATTGCAATCTATAGACTGACCTAGCTTTGATTAGACTGACTAACCAGTCAGCAGTCCAACCATTGCAATCTATAGACTGACCTAGCTTTGATTAGACTGACTAACCAGTCAGCTGTCCAACCATTGCAATCTATAGACTGACCTAGCTTTGATTGGACTGACTAACCAGTCAGCAGTCCAACCATTGCAATCTATAGACTGACCTAGCTTTGATTAGACTGACTAACCAGTCAGCAGTCCAACCATTGCAATCTATAGACTGAACTAGCTTTGATTGGACTGACTAACCAGTCAGCAGTCCAACCATTGCAATCTATAGACTGAACTAGCTTTGATTGGACTGACTAACCAGTCAGCAGTCCAACCATTGCAATCTATAGACTGACCTAGCTTTGATTGGACTGACTAACCAGTCAGCAGTCCAACCATTGCAATCTATAGACTGACCTAGCTTTGATTGGACTGACTAACCAGTCAGCTGTCCAACCATTGCAATCTATAGACTGACCTAGCTTTGATTGGACTGACTAACCAGTCAGCTGTCCAACCATTGCAATCTATAGACTGACCTAGCTTTGATTAGACTGACTAACCAGTCAGCAGTCCAACCATTGCAATCTATAGACTGACCTAGCTTTGATTAGACTGACTAACCAGTCAGCAGTCCAACCATTGCAATCTATAGACTGACCTAGCTTTGATTAGACTGACTAACCAGTCAGCAGTCCAACCATTGCAATCTATAGACTGACCTAGCTTTGATTAGACTGACTAACCAGTCAGCAGTCCAACCATTGCAATCTATAGACTGACCTAGCTTTGATTAGACTGACTAACCAGTCAGCAGTCCAACCATTGCAATCTATAGACTGACCTAGCTTTGATTAGACTGACTAACCAGTCAGCAGTCCACCATTGCAATCTATAGACTGACCTAGCTTGATTGGACTGACTACCAGTCAGCAGTCCCACCATTGCAATCTATAGACTGACCTAGCTTTGATTGGACTGACTAACCAGTCAGCTGTTCCAACCATTGCAATCTATAGACTGACCTAGCTTTGATTGGACTGACTAACCAGTCAGCAGTCCAACCATTGCAATCTATAGACTGAACTAGCTTTGATTGGACTGACTAACCAGTCAGCTGTCCAACCATTGCAATCTATAGACTGACCTAGCTTTGATTGGACTGACTAACCAGTCAGCAGTCCAACCATTGCAACCTATAGACTGACCTAGCTTTGATTGGACTGACTAACCAGTCAGCTGTCCAACCATTGCAATCTATAGACTGACCTAG
Organism: Saccoglossus kowalevskii; assembly: GCF_000003605.2. Lineage (NCBI taxonomy): Eukaryota > Metazoa > Hemichordata > Enteropneusta > Harrimaniidae > Saccoglossus > Saccoglossus kowalevskii. The sequence goes on along the minus strand of NW_003140728.1, from coordinate 52,582 downwards.
CGTTGATTGGACTGACTAACCAGTCAGCTGTCCAACCATTGCAATCTATAGACTGACCTAGCTTTGATTAGACTGACTAACCAGTCAGCAGTCCAACCATTGCAATCTATAGACTGACCTAGCTTTGATTAGACTGACTAACCAGTCAGCTGTCCAACCATTGCAATCTATAGACTGACCTAGCTTTGATTGGACTGACTAACCACTCAGCTGTGCAACCATTGCAATCTATAGACTGACCTAGCTTTGATTGGACTGACTAACCAGTCAGCAGTCCAACCATTGCAATCTATAGACTGACCTAGCTTTGATTGGACTGACTAACCAGTCAGCAGTCCAACCATTGCAATCTATAGACTGACCTAGCTTTGATTGGACTGACTAACTAGTCAGCCGTCCAACCATTGCAATCTATAGACTGACCTAGCTTTGATTGGACTGACTAACCAGTCAGCAGTCCAACCATTGCAACCTATAGACTGACCTAGCTTTGATTGGACTGACTAACCAGTCAGCTGTCCAACCATTGCAATCTATAGACTGACCTAGCTTTGATTGGACTGACTAACCAGTCAGCAGTCCAACCATTGCAATCTATAGACTGACCTAGCTTTGATTGGACTGACTAACCAGTCAGCAGTCCAACCATTGCAATCTATAGACTGACCTAGCTTTGATTAGACTGACTAACCAGTCAGCAGTCCAACCATTGCAATCTATAGACTGACCTAGCTTTGATTGGACTGACTAACCAGTCAGCAGTCCAACCATTGCAACCTATAGACTGACCTAGCTTTGATTGGACTGACTAACCAGTCAGCTGTCCAACTATTGCAATCTATAGACTGACCTAGCTTTGATTGGACTGACTAACCAGTCAGCTGTCCAACCATTGCAATCTATAGACTGACCTAGCTTTGATTAGACTGACTAACCAGTCAGCAGTCCAACCATTGCAATCTATAGACTGACCTAGCTTTGATTGGACTGACTAACCAGTCAGCAGTCCAACCATTGCAACCTATAGACTGACCTAGCTTTGATTAGACTGACTAACCAGTCAGCTGTCCAACCATTGCAATCTATAGACTAACCTAGCTTTGATTGGACTGACTAACCAGTCAGCTGTCCAACCATTGCAATCTATAGACTGACCTAGCTTTGATTAGACTGACTAACCAGTCAGCTGTCCAACCATTGCAATCTATAGACTGACCTAGCTTTGATTGGACTGACTAACCAGTCAGCTGTCCAACCATTGCAATCTATAGACTGACCTAGCTTTGATTGGACTGACTAACCAGTCAGCAGTCCAACCATTGCAATCTATAGACTGACCTAGCTTTGATTGGACTGACTAACCAGTCAGCAGTCCAACCATTGCAATCTATAGACTGACCTAGCTTTGATTGGACTGACTAACCAGTCAGCTGTCCAACTATTGCAATCTATAGACTGACCTAGCTTTGATTAGACTGACTAACCAGTCAGCAGTCCAACCATTGCAATCTATAGACTGAACTAGCTTTGATTGGACTGACTAACCAGTCAGCAGTCCAACCATTGCAATCTATAGACTGAACTAGCTTTGATTAGACTGACTAACCAGTCAGCTGTCCAACCATTGCAATCTATAGACTGAACTAGCTTTGATTGGACTGACTAACCCAGTCAGCTGTCCAACCATTGCAACCTATAGACTGACCTAGCTTTGATTAGACTGACTAACCAGTCAGCAGTCCAACCATTGCAATCTATAGACTGACCTAGCTTTGATTAGACTGACTAACCAGTCAGCAGTCCAACCATTGCAACATATAGACTGACCTAGCTTTGATTAGACTGACTAACCAGTCAGCAGTCCAACCATTGCAACCTATAGACTGACCTAGCTTTGATTGGACTGACTAACCAGTCAGCTGTCCAACCATTGCAATCTATAGACTGACCTAGCTTTGATTGGACTGACTAACCAGTCAGCTGTCCAACCATTGCAATCTATAGACTGACCTAGCTTTGATTGGACTGACTAACCAGTCAGCTGTCCAACCATTGCAATCTATAGACTGACCTAGCTTTGATTGGACTGACTAACCAGTCAGCAGTCCAACCATTGCAACCTATAGACTGACCTAGCTTTGATTAGACTGACTAACCAGTCAGCTGTCCAACCATTGCAACCTATAGACTGACCTAGCTTTGATTGGACTGACTAACCAGTCAGCAGTCCAACCATTGCAACCTATAGACTGACCTAGCTTTGATTGGACTGACTAACCAGTCAGCTGTCCAACCATTGCAACCTATAGACTGACCTAGCTTTGATTGGACTGACTAACCAGTCAGCAGTCCAACCATTGCAATCTATAGACTGACCTAGCTTTGATTAGACTGACTAACCAGTCAGCTGTCCAACCATTGCAATCTATAGACTGGCCTAGCTTTGATTGAACTGACTAACCAGTCAGCAGTCCAACCATTGCAATCTATAGACTGACCTAGCTTTGATTGGACTGACTAACCAGTCAGCAGTCCAACCATTGCAACCTATAGACTGACCTAGCTTTGATTGGACTGACTAACCAGTCAGCTGTCCAACCATTGCAATCTATAGACTGACCTAGCTTTGATTAGACTGACTAACCAGTCAGCTGTCCAACCATTGCAACCTATAGACTGACCTAGCTTTGATTGGACTGACTAACCAGTCAGCAGTCCAACCATTGCAACCTATAGACTGACCTAGCTTTGATTAGACTGACTAACCAGTCAGCTGTCCAACCATTGCAATCTATAGACTGACCTAGCTTTGATTGGACTGACTAACCAGTCAGCTGTCCAACTATTGCAATCTATAGACTAACCCAGCTTTGATTAGACTGACTAACCAGTCAGCCGTCCAACCATTGCAATCTATAGACTGACCTAGCTTTGATTGGACTGACTAACCAGTCAGCTGTCCAACCATTGCAACCTATAGACTGACCTAGCTTTGATTAGACTGACTAACCAGTCAGCTGTCCAACCATTGCAACCTATAGATTGACCTAGCTTTGATTGGACTGACTAACCAGTCAGCTGTCCAACCATTGCAATCTATAGACTGACCTAGCTTTGATTGGACTGACTAACCAGTCAGCAGTCCAACCATTGCAACCTATAGACTGACCTAGCTTTGATTGGACTGACTAACCAGTCAGCAGTCCAACCATTGCAACCTATAGACTGACCTAGCTTTGATTGGACTGACTAACCAGTCAGCTGTCCAACCATTGCAATCTATAGACTGACCTAGCTTTGATTGGACTGACTAACCAGTCAGCAGTCCAACCATTGCAATCTATAGACTGACCTAGCTTTGATTAGACTGACTAACCAGTCAGCTGTCCAACCATTGCAATCTATAGACTGAACTAGCTTTGATTGGACTGACTAACCAGTCAGCAGTCCAACCATTGCAATCTATAGACTGACCTAGCTTTGATTAGACTGACTAACCAGTCAGCTGTCCAACCATTGCAACCTATAGACTGACCTAGCTTTGATTCGACTGACTAACCAGTCAGCAGTCCAACCATTGCAATCTATAGACTGACCTAGCTTTGATTGGACTGACTAACCAGTCAGCAGTCTAACCATTGCAATCTATAGACTGACCTAGCTTTGATTATACTGACTAACCAGTCAGCTGTCCAACCATTGCAACCTATAGACTGACCTAGCTTTGATTGGACTGACTAACCAGTCAGCTGTCCAACCATTGCAACCTATAGACTGACCTAGCTTTGATTGGACTGACTAACCAGTCAGCAGTCCAACCATTGCAATCTATAGACTGACCTAGCTTTGATTGGACTGACTAACCAGTCAGCAGTCCAACCATTGCAATCTATAGACTGACCTAGCTTTGATTAGACTGACTAACCAGTCAGCTGTCCAACCATTGCAATCTATAGACTGACCTAGCTTTGATTGGACTGACTAACCAGTCAGCTGTCCAACCATTGCAATCTATAGACTGACCTAGCTTTGATTGGACTGACTAACCAGTCAGCAGTCCAACCATTGCAACCTATAGACTGACCCAGCTTTGATTAGACTGACTAACCAGTCAGCTGTCCAACCATTGCAATCTATAGACTGACCTAGCTTTGATTGGACTGACTAACCAGTCAGCAGTCCAACCATTGCAATCTATAGACTGACCTAGCTTTGATTGGACTGACTAACCAGTCAGCAGTCCAACCATTGCAATCTATAGACTGACCTAGCTTTGATTGGACTGACTAACCAGTCAGCTGTCCAACCGGTGCAACCTATAGACTGACCTAGCTTTGATTGGACTGACTAACCAGTCAGCAGTCCAACCATTGCAATCTATAGACTGACCTAGCTTTGATTGGACTGACTAACCAGTCAGCTGTCCAACCATTGCAATCTATAGACTAACCCAGCTTTGATTGGACTGACTAACCAGTCAGCAGTCCAACCATTGCAACCTATAGACTGACCTAGCTTTGATTGGACTGACTAACCAGTCAGCAGTCCAACCATTGCAATCTATAGACTGACCTAGCTTTGATTGGACTGACTAACCAGTCAGCAGTCCAACCATTGCAATCTATAGACTGACCTAGCTTTGATTGGACTGACTAACCAGTCAGCTGTCCAACCATTGCAACCTATAGACTGACCTAGCTTTGATTGGACTGACTAACCAGTCAGCAGTCCAACCATTGCAATCTATAGACTGACCTAGCTTTGATTGGACTGACTAACCAGTCAGCAGTCCAACCATTGCAATCTATAGACTGACCTAGCTTTGATTGGACTGACTAACCAGTCAGCAGTCCAACCATTGCAACCTTTAGACTGACCTAGCTTTGATTAGACTGACTAACCAGTCAGCAGTCCAACCATTGCAACCTATAGACTGACCTAGCTTTGATTGGACTGACTAACCAGTCAGCAGTCCAACCATTGCAATCTATAGACTGACCTAGCTTTGATTGGACTGACTAACCAGTCAGCAGTCCAACCATTGCAACCTTTAGACTGACCTAGCTTTGATTAGACTGACTAACCAGTCAGCTGTCCAACCATTGCAATCTATAGACTGACCTAGTTTTGATTGGACTGACTAACCAGTCAGCAGTCCAACCATTGCAATCTATAGACTGACCTAGCTTTGATTGGACTGACTAACCAGTCAGTAGTCCAACCATTGCAATCTATAGACTGACCTAGCTTTGATTAGACTGACTAACCAGTCAGCTGTCCAACTATTGCAATCTATAGACTGACCTAGCTTTGATTGGACTGACTAACCAGTCAGCTGTCCAACCATTGCAATCTATAGACTGACCTAGCTTTGATTAGACTGACTAACCAGTCAGCTGTCCAACTATTGCAATCTATAGACTGACCTAGCTTTGATTGGACTGACTAACCAGTCAGTAGTCCAACCATTGCAATCTATAGACTGACCTAGCTTTGATTGGACTGACTAACCAGTCAGCTGTCCAACCATTGCAATCTATAGACTGACCTAGCTTTGATTAGACTGACTAACCAGTCAGCTGTCCAACTATTGCAATCTATAGACTGACCTAGCTTTGATTGGACTGACTAACCAGTCAGCTGTCCAACCATTGCAATCTATAGACTGACCTAGCTTTGATTGGACTGACTAACCAGTCAGCTGTCCAACTATTGCAATCTATAGACTAACCCTGCTTTGATTAGACTGACTAACCAGTCAGCAGTCCAACCATTGCAATCTATAGACTGACCTAGCTTTGATCAGACTGACTAACCAGTCAGTAGTCCAACCATTGCAATCTATAGACTGACCTAGCTTTGATTAGACTGACTAACCAGTCAGTAGTCCAACCATTGCAATCTATAGACTGACCTAGCTTTGATTGGACTGACTAACCAGTCAGCAGTCCAACCATTGCAATCTATAGACTGACCTAGCTTTGATTGGACTGACTAACCAGTCAGCTGTCTAACCATTGCAATCTATAGACTGACCTAGCTTTGATTAGACTGACTAACCAGTCAGCTGTCCAACCATTGCAATCTATAGACTGACCTAGCTTTGATTGGACTGACTAACCAGTCAGCAGTCCAACCATTGCAATCTATAGACTGACCTAGCTTTGATTGGACTGACTAACCAGTCAGCAGTCCAACCATTGCAACCTATAGACTGACCTAGCTTTGATTAGACTGACTAACCAGTCAGTAGTCCAACCATTGCAATCTATAGACTGACCTAGCTTTGATTAGACTGACTAACCAGTCAGCTGTCTAACCATTGCAACCTATAGACTGACCTAGGTTTGATTGGACTGACTAACCAGTCAGCAGTCCAACCATTGCAATCTATAGACTGACCTAGCTTTGATTAGACTGACTAACCAGTCAGCTGTCTAACCATTGCAATCTATAGACTGACCTAGCTTTGATTGGACTGACTAACCAGTCAGCAGTCCAACCATTGCAATCTATAGACTGACCTAGCTTTGATTGGACTGACTAACCAGTCAGCTGTCCAACCATTGCAATCTACAGACTGACCTAGCTTTGATTGGACTGACTGACTAACCAGTCAGCTGTCCAACCATTGCAATCTATAGACTGACCTAGCTTTGATTGGACTGACTAACCAGTCAGCAGTCCAACCATTGCAATCTATAGACTGACCTAGCTTTGATTAGACTGACTAACCAGTCAGCTGTCCAACCATTGCAACCTATAGACTGACCTAGCTTTGATTGGACTGACTAACCAGTCAGCCGTCCAACCATTGCAATCTATAGACTGACCTAGCTTTGATTGGACTGACTAACCAGTCAGCTGTCCAACCATTGCAATCTATAGACTGACCTAGCTTTGATTAGACTGACTAACCAGTCAGAAGTCCAACCATTGCAATCTATAGACTGACCTAGCTTTGATTAGACTGACTAACCAGTCAGCTGTCCAACTATTGCAATCTATAGACTGACCTAGCTTTGATTAGACTGACTAACCAGTCAGCACTCCAACCATTGCAATCTATAGACTGACCTAGCTTTGATTGGACTGACTAACCAGTCAGCTGTCCAACCATTGCAATCTATAGACTGACCTAGCTTTGATTGGACTGACTAACCAGTCAGCAGTCCAACCATTGCAATCTATAGACTGACCTAGCTTTGATTGGACTGACTAACCAGTCCGCTGTCCAACTATTGCAATCTATAGACTGACCTAGCTTTGATTGGACTGACTAACCAGTCAGCTGTCCAACCATTGCAACCTATAGACTGACCTAGCTTTGATTAGACTGACTAACCAGTCAGCAGTCCAACCATTGCAATCTATAGACTGACCTAGCTTTGATTGGACTGACTAACCAGTCAGCAGTCCAACCATTGCAATCTATAGACTGACCTAGCTTTGATTGGACTGACTAACCAGTCAGCAGTCCAACCATTGCAATCTATAGACTGACCTAGCTTTGATTGGACTGACTAACCAGTCAGCTGTCTAACCATTGCAATCTATAGACTAACCCTGCTTTGATTAGACTGACTAACCAGTCAGTAGTCCAACCATTGCAATCTATAGACTGACCTAGCTTTGATTGGACTGACTAACCAGTCAGCAGTCCAACCATTGCAATCTATAGACTGACCTAGCTTTGATTAGACTGACTAACCAGTCAGCTGTCTAACCATTGCAATCTATAGACTAACCCTGCTTTGATTAGACTGACTAACCAGTCAGTAGTCCAACCATTGCAATCTATAGACTGACCTAGCTTTGATTGGACTGACTAACCAGTCAGCAGTCCAACCATTGCAATCTATAGACTGACCTAGCTTTGATTAGACTGACTAACCAGTCAGCTGTCCAACCATTGCAATCTATAGACTGACCTAGCTTTGATTGGACTGACTAACCAGTCAGCTGTCTAACCATTGCAACCTATAGACTGACCTAGCTTTGATTAGACTGACTAACCAGTCAGCTGTCCAACCATTGCAATCTATAGACTGACCTAGCTTTGATTAGACTGACTAACCAGTCAGCTGTCCAACCATTGCAATCTATAGACTGACCTAGCTTTGATTAGACTGACTAACCAGTCAGCAGTCCAACCATTGCAATCTATAGACTGACCCAGCTTTGATTGGACTGACTAACCAGTCAGCTGTCCAACCATTGCAATCTATAGACTGACCTAGCTTTGATTAGACTGACTAACCAGTCAGCAGTCCAACCATTGCAATCTATAGACTGACCTAGCTTTGATTAGACTGACTAACCAGTCAGTAGTCCAACCATTGCAATCTATAGACTGACCTAGCTTTGATTGGACTGACTAACCAGTCAGTAGTCCAACCATTGCAATCTATAGACTAACCCAGCTTTGATTAGACTGACTAACCAGTCAGCAGTCCAACCATTGCAACCTATAGACTGACCTAGCTTTGATTAGACTGACTAACCAGTCAGCAGTCCAACCATTGCAACCTATAGACTGACCTAGCTTTGATTAGACTGACTAACCAGTCAGCTGTCTAACCATTGCAATCTATAGACTGACCTAGCTTTGATTGGACTGACTAACCAGTCAGCAGTCCAACCATTGCAATCTATAGACTGACCTAGCTTTGATTGGACTGACTAACCAGTCAGCAGTCCAACCATTGCAATCTATAGACTGACCTAGCTTTGATTGGACTGACTAACCAGTCAGCTGTCCAACTATTGCAATCTATAGACTGACCTAGCTTTGATCAGACTGACTAACCAGTCAGTAGTCCAACCATTGCAACCTATAGACTGACCTAGCTTTGATTGGACTGACTAACCAGTCAGTAGTCCAACCATTGCAACCTATAGACTGACCTAGCTTTGATTGGACTGACTAACCAGTCAGCTGTCCAACCATTGCAACCTATAGACAGACCTAGCTTTGATTGGACTGACTAACCAGTCAGCTGTCCAACTATTGCAATCTATAGACTGACCTAGCTTTGATTGGACTGACTAACCAGTCAGCAGTCCAACCATTGCAATCTATAGACTGACCTAGCTTTGATTGGACTGACTAACCAGTCCGCTGTCTAACCATTGCAATCTATAGACTGACCTAGCTTTGATTAGACTGACTAACCAGTCAGCAGTCCAACCATTGCAATCTATAGACTGACCTAGCTTTGATTGGACTGACTAACCAGTCAGCTGTCCAACCATTGCAACCTATAGACTGACCTAGCTTTGATTGGACTGACTAACCAGTCAGCAGTCCAACCATTGCAATCTATAGACTGACCTAGCTTTGATTGGACTGACTAACCAGTCAGCAGTCCAACCATTGCAACCTTTAGACTGACCTAGCTTTGATTAGACTGACTAACCAGTCAGCAGTCCAACCATTGCAACCTATAGACTGACCTAGCTTTGATTGGACTGACTAACCAGTCAGCAGTCCAACCATTGCAACCTATAGACTGACCTAGCTTTGATTGGACTGACTAACCAGTCAGCAGTCCAACCATTGCAATCTACAGACTGACCTAGCTTTGATTGGACTGACTAACCAGTCAGCAGTCCACCATTGCATCTATAGACTGACCTAGCTTTGATGGACTGACTAACCAGTCAGCAGTCCAACCATTGCAATCTATAGACTGACCTAGCTTTGATTGGACTGACTAACCAGTCAGCTGTCCAACCATTGCAACCTATAGACTGACCTAGCTTTGATTGGACTGACTAACCAGTCAGCTGTCCAACTATTGCAATCTATAGACTGACCTAGCTTTGATTGGACTGACTAACCAGTCAGCAGTCCAACCATTGCAACCTATAGACTGACCTAGCTTTGATTAGACTGACTAACTAGTCAGCCGTCCAACCATTGCAATCTATAGACTGACCTAGCTTTGATTGGACTGACTAACCAGTCAGCTGTCCAACCATTGCAATCTATAGACTGACCTAGCTTTGATTGGACTGACTAACCAGTCAGCAGTCCAACCATTGCAACCTATAGACTGACCTAGCTTTGATTGGACTGACTAACCAGTCAGCTGTCCAACCATTGCAATCTATAGACTGACCTAGCTTTGATTGGACTGACTAACCAGTCAGCAGTCCAACCATTGCAATCTATAGACTGACCTAGCTTTGATTGGACTGACTAACCAGTCAGCAGTCCAACCATTGCAATCTATAGACTGACCTAGCTTTGATTAGACTGACTAACCAGTCAGCAGTCCAACCATTGCAATCTATAGACTGACCTAGCTTTGATTGGACTGACTAACCAGTCAGCAGTCCAACCATTGCAACCTATAGACTGACCTAGCTTTGATTGGACTGACTAACCAGTCAGCTGTCCAACTATTGCAATCTATAGACTGACCTAGCTTTGATTGGACTGACTAACCAGTCAGCTGTCCAACCATTGCAATCTATAGACTGACCTAGCTTTGATTAGACTGACTAACCAGTCAGCAGTCCAACCATTGCAATCTATAGACTGACCTAGCTTTGATTGGACTGACTAACCAGTCAGCAGTCCAACCATTGCAACCTATAGACTGACCTAGCTTTGATTAGACTGACTAACCAGTCAGCTGTCCAACCATTGCAATCTATAGACTAACCTAGCTTTGATTGGACTGACTAACCAGTCAGCTGTCCAACCATTGCAATCTATAGACTGACCTAGCTTTGATTAGACTGACTAACCAGTCAGCAGTCCAACCATTGCAATCTATAGACTGGCCTAGCTTTGATTGGACTGACTAACCAGTCAGCTGTCCAACCATTGCAATCTATAGACTGGCCTAGCTTTGATTGGACTGACTAACCAGTCAGCTGTCCAACCATTGCAATCTATAGACTGAACTAGCTTTGATTGGACTGACTAACCAGTCAGCAGTCCAACCATTGCAATATATAGACTGACCTAGCTTTGATTGGACTGACTAACCAGTCAGCTGTCCAACCATTGCAACCTATAGACTGACCTAGCTTTGATTGGACTGACTAACCAGTCAGCAGTCCAACCATTGCAACCTATAGACTGACCTAGCTTTGATTAGACTGACTAACCAGTCAGCAGTCCAACCATTGCAATCTATAGACTAACCCAGCTTTGATTAGACTGACTAACCAGTCAGCAGTCCAACCATTGCAACCTATAGACTGACCTAGCTTTGATTGGACTGACTAACCAGTCAGCTGTCCAACCATTGCAATCTATAGACTGACCTAGCTTTGATTGGACTGACTAACCAGTCAGCAGTCCAACCATTGCAATCTATAGACTAACCCAGCTTTGATTAGACTGACTAACCAGTCAGCTGTCCAACCATTGCAATCTATAGACTAACCCAGCTTTGATTGGACTGACTAACCAGTCAGCAGTCCAACCATTGCAACCTATAGACTGACCTAGCTTTGATTGGACTGACTAACCAGTCAGCAGTCCAACCATTGCAATCTATAGACTGACCTAGCTTTGATTAGACTGACTAACCAGTCAGCAGTCCAACCATTGCAATCTATAGACTAACCCAGCTTTGATTAGACTGACTAACCAGTCAGCTGTCCAACCATTGCAATCTATAGACTAACCCAGCTTTGATTGGACTGACTAACCAGTCAGCAGTCCAACCATTGCAATCTATAGACTGACCTAGCTTTGATTGGACTGACTAACCAGTCAGCAGTCCAACCATTGCAATCTATAGACTGACCTAGCTTTGATTAGACTGACTAACCAGTCAGCAGTCCAACCATTGCAATCTATAGACTGAACTAGCTTTGATTGGACTGACTAACCAGTCAGCAGTCCAACCATTGCAATCTATAGACTGACCTAGCTTTGATTGGACTGACTAACCAGTCAGCAGTCCAACCATTGCAATCTATAGACTGACCTAGCTTTGATTGGACTGACTAACCAGTCAGCAGTCCAACCATTGCAATCTATAGACTGACCTAGCTTTGATTGGACTGACTAACCAGTCAGCAGTCCAACCATTGCAATCTATAGACTGACCTAGCTTTGATTGGACTGACTAACCAGTCAGCAGTCCAACCATTGCAATCTATAGACTGACCTAGCTTTGATTGGACTGACTAACCAGTCAGCAGTCCAACCATTGCAATCTATAGACTAACCCAGCTTTGATTAGACTGACTAACCAGTCAGCTGTCCAACCATTGCAATCTATAGACTGACCTAGCTTTGATTGGACTGACTAACCAGTCAGCAGTCCAACCATTGCAATCTATAGACTGACCTAGCTTTGATTGGACTGACTAACCAGTCAGCAGTCCAACCATTGCAATCTATAGACTGACCTAGCTTTGATTGGACTGACTAACCAGTCAGCTGTCCAACCATTGCAATCTATAGACTGACCTAGCTTTGATTGGACTGACTAACCAGTCAGCTGTCCAACCATTGCAACCTATAGACTGACCTAGCTTTGATTGGACTGACTAACCAGTCAGCAGTCCAACCATTGCAATCTATAGACTAACCCAGCTTTGATTAGACTGACTAACCAGTCAGCTGTCCAACCATTGCAATCTATAGACTGACCTAGCTTTGATTGGACTGACTAACCAGTCAGCAGTCCAACCATTGCAATCTATAGACTGACCTAGCTTTGATTGGACTGACTAACCAGTCAGCAGTCCAACCATTGCAATCTATAGACTGACCTAGCTTTGATTGGACTGACTAACCAGTCAGCTGTCCAACCATTGCAATCTATAGACTGACCTAGCTTTGATTAGACTGACTAACCAGTCAGCAGTCCAACCATTGCAATCTATAGACTGACCTAGCTTTGATTGGACTGACTAACCAGTCAGCAGTCCAACCATTGCAACCTATAGACTGACCTAGCTTTGATTGGACTGACTAACCAGTCAGCAGTCCAACCATTGCAACCTATAGACTGACCTAGCTTTGATGACTGACTAACCAGTCAGCAGTCCAACCATGCAATCTATAGACTGACCTAGCTTGATGGACTGACTAAACCAGTCAGCAGTCCAACCATTGCAATCTATAGACTGACCTAGCTTTGATTGGACTGACTAACCAGTCAGCAGTCCAACCATTGCAATCTATAGACTAACCCAGCTTTGATTAGACTGACTAACCAGTCAGCTGTCCAACCATTGCAATCTATAGACTGACCTAGCTTTGATTGGACTGACTAACCAGTCAGCAGTCCAACCATTGCAATCTATAGACTGACCTAGCTTTGATTGGACTGACTAACCAGTCAGCAGTCCAACCATTGCAATCTATAGACTGACCTAGCTTTGATTGGACTGACTAACCAGTCAGCTGTCCAACCATTGCAATCTATAGACTGACCTAGCTTTGATTGGACTGACTAACCAGTCAGCTGTCCAACCATTGCAATCTATAGACTGACCTAGCTTTGATTGGACTGACTAACCAGTCAGCTGTCCAACCATTGCAATCTATAGACTGACCTAGCTTTGATTGGACTGACTAACCAGTCAGCTGTCCAACCATTGCAATCTATAGACTGACCTAGCTTTGATTGGACTGACTAACCAGTCAGCTGTCCAACCATTGCAATCTATAGACTGACCTAGCTTTGATTGGACTGACTAACCAGTCAGCTGTCCAACCATTGCAATCTATAGACTGACCTAGCTTTGATTGGACTGACTAACCAGTCAGCAGTCCAACCATTGCAACCTATAGACTGACCTAGCTTTGATTGGACTGACTAACCAGTCAGCAGTCCAACCATTGCAATCTATAGACTGACCTAGCTTTGATTGGACTGACTAACCAGTCAGCAGTCCAACCATTGCAATCTATAGACTAACCCAGCTTTGATTAGACTGACTAACCAGTCAGCAGTCCAACCATTGCAACCTATAGACTGACCTAGCTTTGATTGGACTGACTAACCAATCAGCAGTCCAACCATTGCAATCTATAGACTGATCTAGCTTTGATTGGACTGACTAACCAGTCAGCTGTCCAACCATTGCAACCTATAGATTGACCTAGCTTTGATTAGACTGACTAACCAGTCAGCTGTCCAACCATTGCAACCTATAGACTGACCTAGCTTTGATTGGACTGACTAACCAATCAGCAGTCCAACCATTGCAATCTATAGACTGACCTAGCTTTGATTAGACTGACTAACCAGTCAGCTGTCCAACCATTGCAATCTATAGACTGACCTAGCTTTGATTGGACTGACTAACCAGTCAGCTGTCCAACCATTGCAATCTATAGACTGGCCTAGCTTTGATTGGACTGACTAACCAGTCAGCAGTCCAACCATTGCAACCTATAGACTGACCTAGCTTTGATTGGACTGACTAACCAGTCAGCTGTCCAACCATTGCAATCTATAGACTGACCTAGCTTTGATTGGACTGACTAACCAGTCAGCTGTCCAACCATTGCAATCTATAGACTGACCTAGCTTTGATTGGACTGACTAACCAGTCAGCAGTCCAACCATTGCAATCTATAGACTGACCTAGCTTTGATTGGACTGACTAACCAGTCAGCAGTCCAACCATTGCAACCTATAGACTGACCTAGCTTTGATTGGACTGACTAACCAGTCAGCAGTCCAACCATTGCAATCTATAGACTGACCTAGCTTTGATTAGACTGACTAACCAGTCAGCTGTCCAACCATTGCAATCTATAGACTGACCTAGCTTTGATTGGACTGACTAACCAGTCAGCTGTCCAACCATTGCAATCTATAGACTGACCTAGCTTTGATTGGACTGACTAACCAGTCAGCAGTCCAACCATTGCAACCTATAGACTGACCTAGCTTTGATTGGACTGACTAACCAGTCAGCAGTCCAGCCATTGCAATCTATAGACTGACCTAGCTTTGATTGGACTGACTAACCAGTCAGCTGTCCAACCATTGCAATCTATAGACTGACCTAGCTTTGATTGGACTGACTAACCAGTCAGCTGTCCAACCATTGCAACCTATAGACTGAACTAGCTTTGATTGGACTGACTAACCAGTCAGCTGTCCAACCATTGCAATCTATAGACTGACCTAGCTTTGATTGGACTGACTAACCAGTCAGCTGTCTAACCATTGCAACCTATAGACTGAACTAGCTTTGATTGGACTGACTAACCAGTCAGCAGTCCAACCATTGCAACCTATAGACTGACCTAGCTTTGATTGGACTGACTAACCAGTCAGCTGTCTAACCATTGCAACCTATAGACTGAACTAGCTTTGATTGGACTGACTAACCAGTCAGCTGTCCAAACCATTGCAATCTATAGACTGACCTAGCTTTGATTGGACTGACTAACCAGTCAGCTGTCTAACCATTGCAATCTATAGACTGACCTAGCTTTGATTGGACTGACTAACCAGTCAGCAGTCCAACCATTGCAATCTATAGACTGACCTAGCTTTGATTGGACTGACTAACCAGTCAGCTGTCTAACCATTGCAACCTATAGACTGACCTAGCTTTGATTAGACTGACTAACCAGTCAGCTGTCCAACCATTGCAATATATAGACTGACCTAGCTTTGATTGGACTGACTAACCAGTCAGCAGTCCAACCATTGCAATCTATAGACTGACCTAGCTTTGATTGGACTGACTAACCAGTCAGCTGTCTAACCATTGCAACCTATAGACTGACCTAGCTTTGATTGGACTGACTAACCAGTCAGCTGTCCAACCATTGCAATCTATAGACTGACCTAGCTTTGATTGGACTGACTAACCAGTCAGCTGTCCAACCATTGCAATATATAGACTGACCTAGCTTTGATTGGACTGACTAACCAGTCAGCAGTCCAACCATTGCAATCTATAGACTGACCTAGCTTTGATTGGACTGACTAACCAGTCAGCTGTCTAACCATTGCAACCTATAGACTGACCTAGCTTTGATTGGACTGACTAACCAGTCAGCTGTCCAACCATTGCAATATATAGACTGACCTAGCTTTGATTGGACTGACTAACCAGTCAGCTGTCCAACCATTGCAATCTATAGACTGACCTAGCTTTGATTGGACTGACTAACCAGTCAGCTGTCCAACCATTGCAATCTATAGACTGACCTAGCTTTGATTGGACTGACTAACCAGTCAGCAGTCTAACCATTGCAATCTATAGACTGACCTAGCTTTGATTAGACTGACTAACCAGTCAGCTGTCTAACCATTGCAACCTATAGACTGACCTAGCTTTGATTGGACTGACTAACCAGTCAGCAGTCCAACCATTGCAATCTATAGACTGACCTAGCTTTGATTGGACTGACTAACCAGTCAGCTGTCTAACCATTGCAACCTATAGACTGACCTAGCTTTGATTAGACTGACTAACCAGTCAGCTGTCCAACCATTGCAATATATAGACTGACCTAGCTTTGATTGGACTGACTAACCAGTCAGCAGTCCAACCATTGCAATCTATAGACTGACCTAGCTTTGATTGGACTGACTAACCAGTCAGCTGTCTAACCATTGCAACCTATAGACTGACCTAGCTTTGATTGGACTGACTAACCAGTCAGCTGTCCAACCATTGCAATCTATAGACTGACCTAGCTTTGATTGGACTGACTAACCAGTCAGCTGTCCAACCATTGCAATATATAGACTGACCTAGCTTTGATTGGACTGACTAACCAGTCAGCTGTCCAACCATTGCAATCTATAGACTAACCCTGCTTTGATTGGACTGACTAACCAGTCAGCAGTCCAACCATTGCAATCTATAGACTGACCTAGCTTTGATTGGACTGACTAACCAGTCAGCTGTCCAACCATTGCAACCTATAGACTGACCTAGCTTTGATTGGACTGACTAACCAGTCAGCTGTCTAACCATTGCAACCTATAGACTGACCTAGCTTTGATTGAACTGACTAACCAGTCAGCAGTCCAACCATTGCAATCTATAGACTGACCTAGCTTTGATTAGACTAACTAACCAGTCAACAGTCCAACCATTGCAATCTATAGACTAACCCTGCTTTGATTGGACTGACTAACCAGTCAGCAGTCCAACCATTGCAATCTATAGACTAACCCTGCTTTGATTGGACTGACTAACCAGTCAGCAGTCTAACCATTGCAACCTATAGACTAACCTAGCTTTGATTAGACTGACTAACCAGTCAGCTGTCTAACCATTGCAATCTATAGACTAACCCTGCTTTGATTAGACTGACTAACCAGTCAGCAGTCCAACCATTGCAACCTATAGACTGACCTAGCTTTGATTAGACTGACTAACCAGTCAGCTATCCAACCATTGCAATCTATAGACTGACCTAGCTTTGATTGGACTGACTAACCAGTCAGCTGTCCAACCATTGCAATCTATAGACTAACCCTGCTTTGATTGGACTGACTAACCAGTCAGCAGTCCAACCATTGCAATCTATAGACTGACCTAGCTTTGATTGGACTGACTAACCAGTCAGCTGTCCAACCATTGCAACCTATAGACTGACCTAGCTTTGATTGGACTGACTAACCAGTCAGCTGTCTAACCATTGCAACCTATAGACTGACCTAGCTTTGATTGAACTGACTAACCAGTCAGCAGTCCAACCATTGCAATCTATAGACTGACCTAGCTTTGATTAGACTAACTAACCAGTCAACAGTCCAACCATTGCAATCTATAGACTAACCCTGCTTTGATTGGACTGACTAACCAGTCAGCAGTCCAACCATTGCAATCTATAGACTAACCCTGCTTTGATTGGACTGACTAACCAGTCAGGCAGTCCAACCATTGCAATCTATAGACTGACCTAGCTTTGATTGGACTGACTAACCAGTCAGCTGTCTAACCATTGCAACCTATAGACTGACCTAGCTTTGATTGGACTGACTAACCAGTCAGCTGTCCAACCATTGCAATATATAGACTGACCTAGCTTTGATTGGACTGACTAACCAGTCAGCTGTCCAACCATTGCAATCTATAGACTGACCTAGCTTTGATTGGACTGACTAACCCAGTCAGCTGTCCACCATTGCAATCTATAGACTGACCTAGCTTTGATTGGACTGACTAACCAGTCAGCAGTCTAACCATTGCAATCTATAGACTGACCTAGCTTTGATTAGACTGACTAACCAGTCAGCTGTCCAACCATTGCAATCTATAGACTGACCTAGCTTTGATTGGACTGACTAACCAGTCAGCTGTCCAACCATTGCAATCTATAGACTGGCCTAGCTTTGATTGGACTGACTAACCAGTCAGCAGTCCAACCATTGCAACCTATAGACTGACCTAGCTTTGATTGGACTGACTAACCAGTCAGCTGTCCAACCATTGCAATCTATAGACTGACCTAGCTTTGATTGGACTGACTAACCAGTCAGCTGTCCAACCATTGCAATCTATAGACTGACCTAGCTTTGATTGGACTGACTAACCAGTCAGCAGTCCAACCATTGCAATCTATAGACTGACCTAGCTTTGATTGGACTGACTAACCAGTCAGCAGTCCAACCATTGCAATCTATAGACTGACCTAGCTTTGATTGGACTGACTAACCAGTCAGCAGTCCAACCATTGCAATCTATAGACTGACCTAGCTTTGATTGGACTGACTAACCAGTCAGCTGTCCAACCATTGCAACCTATAGACTGACCTAGCTTTGATTGGACTGACTAACCAGTCAGCTGTCCAACCATTGCAACCTATAGACTGACCTAGCTTTGATTAGACTGACTAACCAGTCAGCTGTCCAACCATTGCAACCTATAGACTGACCTAGCTTTGATTAGACTGACTAACCAGTCAGCAGTCCAACCATTGCAATCTATAGACTGACCTAGCTTTGATTGGACTGACTAACCAGTCAGCAGTCCAACCATTGCAATCTATAGACTGACCTAGCTTTGATTGGACTGACTAACCAGTCAGCTGTCCAACCATTGCAATCTATAGACTGACCTAGCTTTGATTGGACTGACTAACCAGTCAGCTGTCCAACCATTGCAATCTATAGACTGACCTAGCTTTGATTGGACTGACTAACCAGTCAGCAGTCCAACCATTGCAATCTATAGACTGACCTAGCTTTGATTGGACTGACTAACCAGTCAGCAGTCCAATCATTGCAATCTATAGACTGACCTAGCTTTGATTGGACTGACTAACCAGTCAGCTGTCCAACTATTGCAATCTATAGACTGACCTAGCTTTGATTAGACTGACTAACCAGTCAGCAGTCCAACCATTGCAATCTATAGACTGAACTAGCTTTGATTGGACTGACTAACCAGTCAGCAGTCCAACCATTGCAATCTATAGACTGACCTAGCTTTGATTGGACTGACTAACCAGTCAGCTGTCCAACTATTGCAATCTATAGACTGACCTAGCTTTGATTGGACTGACTAACCAGTCAGCAGTCCAACCATTGCAATCTATAGACTGACCTAGCTTTGATTGGACTGACTAACCAGTCAGCTGTCCAACCATTGCAACCTATAGACTGACCTAGCTTTGATTGGACTGACTAACCAGTCAGCTGTCCAACTATTGCAATCTATAGACTGACCTAGCTTTGATTGGACTGACTAACCAGTCAGCAGTCCAACCATTGCAATCTATAGACTAACCCTGCTTTGATTGGACTGACTAACCAGTCAGCAGTCCAACCATTGCAATCTATAGACTAACCCTGCTTTGATTGGACTGACTAACCAGTCAGCAGTCTAACCATTGCAACCTATAGACTAACCTAGCTTTGATTAGACTGACTAACCAGTCAGCTGTCTAACCATTGCAATCTATAGACTAACCCTGCTTTGATTAGACTGACTAACCAGTCAGCAGTCCAACCATTGCAACCTATAGACTGACCTAGCTTTGATTAGACTGACTAACCAGTCAGCTATCCAACCATTGCAATCTATAGACTGACCTAGCTTTGATTGGACTGACTAACCAGTCAGCAGTCCAACCATTGCAATCTATAGACTAACCCTGCTTTGATTGGACTGACTAACCAGTCAGCAGTCTAACCATTGCAACCTATGGACTGACCTAGCTTTGATTAGACTGACTAACCAGTCAGCTGTCTAACCATTGCAATCTATAGACTAACCCTGCTTTGATTAGACTGACTAACCAGTCAGCAGTCCAACCATTGCAACCTATAGACTGACCTAGCTTTGATTAGACTGACTAACCAGTCAGCTGTCCAACCATTGCAATCTATAGACTGACCTAGCTTTGATTGGACTGACTAACCAGTCAGTAGTCCAACCATTGCAATCTATAGACTGACCTAGCTTTGATTAGACTGACTAACCAGTCAGCTGTCCAACCATTGCAATCTATAGACTGACCTAGCTTTGATTGGACTGACTAACCAGTCAGCAGTCCAACCATTGCAATCTATAGACTGACCTAGCTTTGATTAGACTGACTAACCAGTCAGCTGTCTAACCATTGCAATCTATAGACTGACCTAGCTTTGATTAGACTGACTAACCAGTCAGCTGTCTAACCATTGCAATCTATAGACTGACCTAGCTTTTATTAGACTGACTAACCAGTCAGCTGTCCAACCATTGCAACCTATAGACTGACATAGCTTTGATTGGACTGACTAACCAGTCAACAGTCCAACCATTGCAACCTATAGACTGACCTAGCTTTGATTAGACTGACTAACCAGTCAGCTGTCTAACCATTGCAACCTATAGACTGACCTAGCTTTGATTGGACTGACTAACCAGTCAGCTGTCCAACCATTGCAATCTATAGACTGACCTAGCTTTGATTGGACTGACTAACCAGTCAGCTGTCCAACCATTGCAATCTATAGACTGACCTAGCTTTGATTAGACTGACTAACCAGTCAGCTGTCCAACCATTGCAATCTATAGACTGACCTAGCTTTGATTAGACTGACTAACCAGTCAGCTGTCCAATCATTGCAATCTATAGACTGACCTAGCTTTGATTAGACTGACTAACCAGTCAGCTGTCTAACCATTGCAATCTATAGACTGACCTAGCTTTGATTAGACTGACTAACCAGTCAGCTGTCTAACCATTGCAATCTATAGACTGACCTAGCTTTGATTAGACTGACTAACCAGTCAGCTGTCCAATCATTGCAATCTATAGACTGACCTAGCTTTGATTGGACTGACTAACCAGTCAGCTGTCCAACCATTGCAATCTATAGACTGACCTAGCTTTGATTAGACTGACTAACCAGTCAGCTGTCCAACTATTGCAATCTATAGACTGACCTAGCTTTGATTAGACTGACTAACCAGTCAGCTGTCCAACCATTGCAACCTATAGACTGACCTAGCTTTGATTAGACTGACTAACCAGTCAGCAGTCCAACCATTGCAATCTATAGACTGACCTAGCTTTGATTAGACTGACTAACCAGTCAGCTGTCCAACTATTGCAATCTATAGACTGACCTAGCTTTGATTAGACTGACTAACCAGTCAGCAGTCCAACCATTGCAATCTATAGACTGACCTAGCTTTGATTAGACTGACTAACCAGTCAGCTGTCCAACCATTGCAACCTATAGACTGACCTAGCTTTGATTAGACTGACTAACCAGTCAGCAGTCCAACCATTGCAATCTATAGACTGACCTAGCTTTGATTAGACTGACTAACCAGTCAGCTGTCCAACCATTGCAACCTATAGACTGACCTAGCTTTGATTAGACTGACTAACCAGTCAGCAGTCCAACCATTGCAATCTATAGACTGACCTAGCTTTGATTAGACTGACTAACCAGTCAGCTGTCCAACTATTGCAATCTATAGACTGACCTAGCTTTGATTAGACTGACTAACCAGTCAGCAGTCCAACCATTGCAATCTATAGACTGACCTAGCTTTGATTGGACTGACTAACCAGTCAGCTGTCCAACCATTGCAATCTATAGACTGACCTAGCTTTGATTGGACTGACTAACCAGTCAGCTGTCCAACCATTGCAATCTATAGACTGACCTAGCTTTGATTAGACTGACTAACCAGTCAGCAGTCCAACCATTGCAATCTATAGACTGACCTAGCTTTGATTAGACTGACTAACCAGTCAGCTGTCCAACTATTGCAATCTATAGACTGACCTAGCTTTGATTAGACTGACTAACCAGTCAGCAGTCCAACCATTGCAATCTATAGACTGACCTAGCTTTGATTAGATTGACTAACCAGTCAGCAGTCCAACCATTGCAATCTATAGACTGACCTAGCTTTGATTGGACTGACTAACCAGTCAGCAGTCCAACCATTGCAATCTATAGACTGACCTAGCTTTGATTAGACTGACTAACCAGTCAGCTGTCCAACCATTGCAATCTATAGACTGACCTAGCTTTGATTAGACTGACTAACCAGTCAGCAGTCCAACCATTGCAATCTATAGACTAACCTAGCTTTGATTAGACTGACTAACCAGTCAGCTGTCCAACCATTGCAATCTATAGACTGACCTAGCTTTGATTGGACTGACTAACCAGTCAGCTGTCTAACCATTGCAATATATAGACTGACCTAGCTTTGATTGGACTGACTAACCAGTCAGCAGTCCAACCATTGCAATCTATAGACTGACCTAGCTTTGATTGGACTGACTAACCAGTCAGCAGTCCAACCATTGCAATCTATAGACTGACCTAGCTTTGATTGGACTGACTAACCAGTCAGCTGTCTAACCATTGCAATCTATAGACTGACCTAGCTTTGATTGGACTGACTAACCAGTCAGCTGTCCAACCATTGCAATCTATAGACTGACCTAGCTTTGATTAGACTGACTAACCAGTCAGCAGTCCAACCATTGCAATCTATAGACTGACCTAGCTTTGATTGGACTGACTAACCAGTCAGCAGTCCAACCATTGCAACCTATAGACTGACCTAGCTTTGATTAGACTGACTAACCAGTCAGCTGTCCAACCATTGCAATCTATAGACTAACCTAGCTTTGATTGGACTGACTAACCAGTCAGCTGTCCAACCATTGCAATCTATAGACTGACCTAGCTTTGATTAGACTGACTAACCAGTCAGCTGTCCAACCATTGCAATCTATAGACTGACCTAGCTTTGATTGGACTGACTAACCAGTCAGCTGTCCAACCATTGCAATCTATAGACTGACCTAGCTTTGATTGGACTGACTAACCAGTCAGCAGTCCAACCATTGCAATCTATAGACTGACCTAGCTTTGATTGGACTGACTAACCAGTCAGCAGTCCAACCATTGCAATCTATAGACTGACCTAGCTTTGATTGGACTGACTAACCAGTCAGCTGTCCAACTATTGCAATCTATAGACTGACCTAGCTTTGATTAGACTGACTAACCAGTCAGCAGTCCAACCATTGCAATCTATAGACTGAACTAGCTTTGATTGGACTGACTAACCAGTCAGCAGTCCAACCATTGCAATCTATAGACTGACCTAGCTTTGATTGGACTGACTAACCAGTCAGCTGTCCAACTATTGCAATCTATAGACTGACCTAGCTTTGATTGGACTGACTAACCAGTCAGCAGTCCAACCATTGCAATCTATAGACTGACCTAGCTTTGATTGGACTGACTAACCAGTCAGCTGTCCAACCATTGCAACCTATAGACTGACCTAGCTTTGATTGGACTGACTAACCAGTCAGCTGTCCAACTATTGCAATCTATAGACTGACCTAGCTTTGATTGGACTGACTAACCAGTCAGCAGTCCAACCATTGCAACCTATAGACTGACCTAGCTTTGATTAGACTGACTAACTAGTCAGCCGTCCAACCATTGCAATCTATAGACTGACCTAGCTTTGATTGGACTGACTAACCAGTCAGCTGTCCAACCATTGCAATCTATAGACTGACCTAGCTTTGATTGGACTGACTAACCAGTCAGCAGTCCAACCATTGCAACCTATAGACTGACCTAGCTTTGATTGGACTGACTAACCAGTCAGCTGTCCAACCATTGCAATCTATAGACTGACCTAGCTTTGATTGGACTGACTAACCAGTCAGCAGTCCAACCATTGCAATCTATAGACTGACCTAGCTTTGATTGGACTGACTAACCAGTCAGCAGTCCAACCATTGCAATCTATAGACTGACCTAGCTTTGATTAGACTGACTAACCAGTCAGCAGTCCAACCATTGCAATCTATAGACTGACCTAGCTTTGATTGGACTGACTAACCAGTCAGCAGTCCAACCATTGCAACCTATAGACTGACCTAGCTTTGATTGGACTGACTAACCAGTCAGCTGTCCAACTATTGCAATCTATAGACTGACCTAGCTTTGATTGGACTGACTAACCAGTCAGCTGTCCAACTATTGCATCTATAGACTGACCTAGCTTTGATTGGACTGACTAACCAGTCAGCAGTCCAACCATTGCAATCTATAGACTGACCTAGCTTTGATTGGACTGACTAACCCAGTCAGCAGTCCAACCATTGCAATCTATAGACTAACCCAGCTTTGATTAGACTGACTAACCAGTCAGCAGTCCAACCATTGCAACCTATAGACTGACCTAGCTTTGATTGGACTGACTAACCAATCAGCAGTCCAACCATTGCAATCTATAGACTGATCTAGCTTTGATTGGACTGACTAACCAGTCAGCTGTCCAACCATTGCAACCTATAGATTGACCTCGCTTTGATTGGACTGACTAACCAGTCAGCAGTCCAACCATTGCAACCTATAGACTGACCTAGCTTTGATTGGACTGACTAACCAATCAGCAGTCCAACCATTGCAATCTATAGACTGACCTAGCTTTGATTGGACTGACTAACCAGTCAGCTGTCCAACCATTGCAACCTATAGATTGACCTCGCTTTGATTGGACTGACTAACCAGTCAGCAGTCCAACCATTGCAATCTATAGACTGACCTAGTTTTGATTGGACTGACTAACCAGTCAGCTGTCCAACCATTGCAACCTATAGATTGACCTCGCTTTGATTAGACTGACTAACCAGTCAGCTGTCTAACCATTGCAACCTATAGATTGACCTAGCTTTGATTGGACTGACTAACCAGTCAGCAGTCCAACCATTGCAATCTATAGACTGACCTAGCTTTGATTGGACTGACTAACCAGTCAGCTGTCTAACCATTGCAACCTATAGACTGACCTAGCTTTGATTAGACTGACTAACCAGTCAGCTGTCTAACCATTGCAACCTATAGACTGACCTAGCTTTGATTGGACTGACTAACCAGTCAGCAGTCCAACCATTGCAATCTATAGACTGACCTAGCTTTGATTAGACTGACTAACCAGTCAGCTGTCCAACCATTGCAATCTATAGACTGACCTAGCTTTGATTGGACTGACTAACCAGTCAGCTGTCCAACCATTGCAATCTATAGACTGGAACTAGCTTTGATTGGACTGACTAACCAGTCAGCAGTCCAACCATTGCAATCTATAGACTGACCTAGCTTTGATTGGACTGACTAACCAGTCAGCTGTCCAACCATTGCAATCTATAGACTGACCTAGCTTTGATTGGACTGACTAACCAGTCAGCAGTCCAACCATTGCAATCTATAGACTGACCTAGCTTTGATTGGACTGACTAACCAGTCAGCTGTCCAACCATTGCAACCTATAGACTGACCTAGCTTTGATTGGACTGACTAACCAGTCAGCAGTCCAACCATTGCAATCTATAGACTAACCCAGCTTTGATTAGACTGACTAACCAGTCAGCTGTCCAACCATTGCAATCTATAGACTGACCTAGCTTTGATTGGACTGACTAACCAGTCAGCAGTCCAACCATTGCAATCTATAGACTGACCTAGCTTTGATTGGACTGACTAACCAGTCAGCAGTCCAACCATTGCAATCTATAGACTGACCTAGCTTTGATTGGACTGACTAACCAGTCAGCAGTCCAACCATTGCAATCTATAGACTGACCTAGCTTTGATTGGACTGACTAACCAGTCAGCTGTCCAACCATTGCAACCTATAGACTGACCTAGCTTTGATTGGACTGACTAACCAGTCAGCAGTCCAACCATTGCAATCTATAGACTAACCCAGCTTTGATTAGACTGACTAACCAGTCAGCTGTCCAACCATTGCAATCTATAGACTGACCTAGCTTTGATTGGACTGACTAACCAGTCAGCAGTCCAACCATTGCAATCTATAGACTGACCTAGCTTTGATTGGACTGACTAACCAGTCAGCAGTCCAACCATTGCAATCTATAGACTGACCTAGCTTTGATTGGACTGACTAACCAGTCAGCAGTCCAACCATTGCAATCTATAGACTGACCTAGCTTTGATTGGACTGACTAACCAGTCAGCAGTCCAACCATTGCAATCTATAGACTGACCTAGCTTTGATTGGACTGACTAACCAGTCAGCAGTCCAACCATTGCAACCTATAGACTGACCTAGCTTTGATTGGACTGACTAACCAGTCAGCAGTCCAACCATTGCAATCTATAGACTGACCTAGCTTTGATTAGACTGACTAACCAGTCAGCAGTCCAACCATTGCAATCTATAGACTGACCTAGCTTTGATTAGACTGACTAACCAGTCAGCAGTCCAACCATTGCAACCTATAGACTGACCTAGCTTTGATTAGACTGACTAACCAGTCAGCTGTCCAACCATTGCAACCTATAGACTGACCTAGCTTTGATTGGACTGACTAACCAGTCAGCAGTCCAACCATTGCAACCTATAGACTGACCTAGCTTTGATTGGACTGACTAACCAGTCAGCAGTCCAACCATTGCAATCTATAGACTGACCTAGCTTTGATTAGACTGACTAACCAGTCAGCTGTCCAACCATTGCAACCTATAGACTGACCTAGCTTTGATTGGACTGACTAACCAGTCAGCAGTCCAACCATTGCAATCTATAGACTGACCTAGCTTTGATTAGACTGACTAACCAGTCAGCTGTCCAACCATTGCAACCTATAGACTAACCCAGCTTTGATTAGACTGACTAACCAGTCAGCAGTCTAACCATTGCAATCTATAGACTGACCTAGCTTTGATTGGACTGACTAACCAGTCAGCTGTCCAACCATTGCAATCTATAGACTAAACTGGCTTTGATTAGACTGACTAACCAGTCAGCTGTCCAACCATTGCAATCTATAGACTGACCTAGCTTTGATTGGACTGACTAACCAGTCAGCTGTCTAACCATTGCAATCTATAGACTGACCTAGCTTTGATTGGACTGACTAACCAGTCAGCAGTCCAACCATTGCAACCTATAGACTGACCTAGCTTTGATTGGACTGACTAACCAGTCAGCAGTCCAACCATTGCAACCTATAGACTGACCTAGCTTTGATTGGACTGACTAACCAGTCAGCAGTCCAACCATTGCAACCTATAGACTGACCTAGCTTTGATTGGACTGACTAACCAGTCAGCAGTCCAACCATTGCAACCTATAGACTGACCTAGCTTTGATTGGACTGACTAACCAGTCAGCAGTCCAACCATTGCAACCTATAGACTGACCTAGCTTTGATTGGACTGACTAACCAGTCAGCAGTCCAACCATTGCAACCTATAGACTGACCTAGCTTTGATTGGACTGACTAACCAGTCAGCAGTCCAACCATTGCAATCTATAGACTGACCTAGCTTTGATTGGACTGACTAACCAGTCAGCAGTCCAACCATTGCAATCTATAGACTGACCTAGCTTTGATTGGACTGACTAACCAGTCAGCAGTCCAACCATTGCAATCTATAGACTGACCTAGCTTTGATTAGACTGACTAACCAGTCAGCTGTCCAACCATTGCAACCTATAGACTGACCTAGCTTTGATTGGACTGACTAACCAGTCAGCAGTCCAACCATTGCAATCTATAGACTGACCTAGCTTTGATTGGACTGACTAACCAGTCAGCTGTCTAACCATTGCAACCTATAGACTGACCTAGCTTTGATTGGACTGACTAACCAGTCAGCTGTCCAACCATTGCAATCTATAGACTGACCTAGCTTTGATTAGACTGACTAACCAGTCAGCTGTCCAACCATTGCAATCTATAGACTGACCTAGCTTTGATTAGACTGACTAACCAGTCAGCTGTCCAACCATTGCAATCTATAGACTGACCTAGCTTTGATTGGACTGACTAACCAGTCAGCAGTCCAACCATTGCAACCTATAGACTGACCTAGCTTTGATTGGACTGACTAACCAGTCAGCAGTCCAACCATTGCAATCTATAGACTGACCTAGCTTTGATTGGACTGACTAACCAGTCAGCTGTCCAACCATTGCAATCTATAGACTGACCTAGCTTTGATTGGACTGACTAACCAGTCAGCTGTCCAACCATTGCAACCTATAGACTGACCTAGCTTTGATTGGACTGACTAACCAGTCAGCTGTCCAACCATTGCAACCTATAGACTGACCTAGCTTTGATTAGACTGACTAACCAGTCAGCAGTCTAACCATTGCAATCTATAGACTGACCTAGCTTTGATTAGACTGACTAACCAGTCAGCAGTCTAACCATTGCAATCTATAGACTGACCTAGCTTTGATTGGACTGACTAACCAGTCAGCTGTCCAACCATTGCAACCTATAGACTGACCTAGCTTTGATTGGACTGACTAACCAGTCAGCTGTCCAACCATTGCAATCTATAGACTGACCTAGCTTTGATTGGACTGACTAACCAGTCAGCTGTCCAACCATTGCAACCTATAGACTGACCTAGCTTTGATTAGACTGACTAACCAGTCAGCAGTCTAACCATTGCAATCTATAGACTGACCTAGCTTTGATTAGACTGACTAACCAGTCAGCTGTCCAACTATTGCAATCTATAGACTGACCTAGCTTTGATTGGACTGACTAACCAGTCAGCTGTCCAACTATTGCAATCTATAGACTGACCTAGCTTTGATTGGACTGACTAACCAGTCAGTAGTCCAACCATTGCAATCTATAGACTGACCTAGCTTTGATTAGACTGACTAACCAGTCAGCTGTCCAACCATTGCAATCTATAGACTGACCTAGCTTTGATTGGACTGACTAACCAGTCAGCTGTCTAACCATTGCAATCTATAGACTGACCTAGCTTTGATTGGACTGACTAACCAGTCAGCTGTCCAACCATTGCAATCTATAGACTGACCTAGCTTTGATTGGACTGACTAACCAGTCAGCTGTCTAACCATTGCAATCTATAGACTGACCTAGCTTTGATTGGACTGACTAACCAGTCAGCTGTCCAACTATTGCAATCTATAGACTGACCTTGCTTTGATTAGACTGACTAACCAGTCAGCTGTCCAACCATTGCAATCTATAGACTGACCTAGCTTTGATTGGACTGACTAACCAGTCAGCTGTCTAACCATTGCAATCTATAGACTGACCTAGCTTTGATTGGACTGACTAACCAGTCAGCTGTCCAACCATTGCAATCTATAGACTGACCTAGCTTTGATTGGACTGACTAACCAGTCAGCTGTCTAACCATTGCAATCTATAGACTGACCTAGCTTTGATTGGACTGACTAACCAGTCAGCTGTCCAACTATTGCAATCTATAGACTGACCTTGCTTTGATTAGACTGACTAACCAGTCAGTAGTCCAACCATTGCAATCTATAGACTGACCTAGCTTTGATTAGACTGACTAACCAGTCAGCTGTCCAACCATTGCAACCTATAGACTGACCTAGCTTTGATTAGACTGACTAACCAGTCAGCTGTCTAACCATTGCAATCTATAGACTGACCTAGCTTTGATTGGACTGACTAACCAGTCAGCTGTCCAACCATTGCAATCTATAGACTGACCTAGCTTTGATTGGACTGACTAACCAGTCAGCTGTCCAACTATTGCAATCTATAGACTGACCTAGCTTTGATTGGACTGACTAACCAGTCAGTAGTCCAACCATTGCAATCTATAGACTGACCTAGCTTTGATTGGACTGACTAACCAGTCAGTAGTCCAACCATTGCAATCTATAGACTGACCTAGCTTTGATTGGACTGACTAACCAGTCAGCAGTCCAACCATTGCAATCTATAGACTGACCCAGCTTTGATTGGACTGACTAACCAGTCAGCAGTCCAACCATTGCAATCTATAGACTGACCTAGCTTTGATTAGACTGACTAACCAGTCAGCTGTCCAATCATTGCAATCTATAGACTGACCTAGCTTTGATTGGACTGACTAACCAGTCAGCAGTCCAACCATTGCAATCTATAGACTGACCTAGCTTTGATTGGACTGACTAACCAGTCAGCTGTCTAACCATTGCAATCTATAGACTGACCTAGCTTTGATTAGACTGACTAACCAGTCAGCAGTCCAACCATTGCAATCTATAGACTGACTTAGCTTTGATTGGACTGACTAACCAGTCAGCTGTCTAACCATTGCAACCTATAGACTGACCTAGCTTTGATTGGACTGACTAACCAGTCAGCTGTCCAACTATTGCAATCTATAGACTGACCTAGCTTTGATTGGACTGACTAACCAGTCAGTAGTCCAACCATTGCAATCTATAGACTGACCTAGCTTTGATTAGACTGACTAACCAGTCAGCTGTCCAACCATTGCAATCTATAGACTGACCTAGCTTTGATTGGACTGACTAACCAGTCAGCTGTCCAACTATTGCAATCTATAGACTGACCTAGCTTTGCTTAGACTGACTAACCAGTCAGCAGTCTAACCATTGCAACCTATAGACTAACCCTGCTTTGATTAGACTGACTAACCAGTCAGCAGTCCAACCATTGCAATCTATAGACTGACCTAGCTTTGATTGGACTGACTAACCAGTCAGCTGTCCAACCATTGCAATCTATAGACTGACCTAGCTTTGATTGGACTGACTAACCAGTCAGCTGTCCAACCATTGCAACCTATAGACTGACCTAGCTTTGATTAGACTGACTAACCAGTCAGTAGTCCAACCATTGCAATCTATAGACTGACCTAGCTTTGATTGGACTGACTAACCAGTCAGCTGTCCAACCATTGCAACTATAGACTGACCTAGCTTTGATTAGACTGACTAACCAGTCAGCAGTCTAACCATTGCAATCTATAGACTGACCTAGCTTTGATTAGACTGACTAACCAGTCAGCTGTCCAACTATTGCAATCTATAGACTGACCTAGCTTTGATTAGACTGACTAACCAGTCAGCAGTCTAACCATTGCAATCTATAGACTGACCTAGCTTTGATTGGACTGACTAACCAGTCAGCAGTCTAACCATTGCAATCTATAGACTGACCTAGCTTTGATTGGACTGACTAACCAGTCAGCTGTCCAACCATTGCAATCTATAGACTGACCTAGCTTTGATTGGACTGACTAACCAGTCAGCTGTCCAACCATTGCAACCTATAGACTGACCTAGCTTTGATTAGACTGACTAACCAGTCAGCAGTCTAACCATTGCAATCTATAGACTGACCTAGCTTTGATTAGACTGACTAACCAGTCAGCTGTCCAACTATTGCAATCTATAGACTGACCTAGCTTTGATTAGACTGACTAACCAGTCAGCTGTCTAACCATTGCAATCTATAGACTGACCTAGCTTTGATTGGACTGACTAACCAGTCAGCAGTCCAACCATTGCAATCTATAGACTGACCTAGCTTTGATTGGACTGACTAACCAGTCAGCTGTCCAACCATTGCAATCTACAGACTGACCTAGCTTTGATTGGACTGACTGACTAACCAGTCAGCTGTCCAACCATTGCAATCTATAGACTGACCTAGCTTTGATTGGACTGACTAACCAGTCAGCAGTCCAACCATTGCAATCTATAGACTGACCTAGCTTTGATTAGACTGACTAACCAGTCAGCTGTCCAACCATTGCAACCTATAGACTGACCTAGCTTTGATTGGACTGACTAACCAGTCAGCCGTCCAACCATTGCAATCTATAGACTGACCTAGCTTTGATTGGACTGACTAACCAGTCAGCTGTCCAACCATTGCAATCTATAGACTGACCTAGCTTTGATTAGACTGACTAACCAGTCAGCTGTCCAACCATTGCAACCTATAGACTGACCTAGCTTTGATTAGACTGACTAACCAGTCAGCTGTCCAACCATTGCAATCTATAGACTGACCTAGCTTTGATTGGACTGACTAACCAGTCAGTAGTCCAACCATTGCAACCTATAGACTGACCTAGCTTTGATTGGACTGACTAACCAGTCAGCTGTCTAACCATTGCAATCTATAGACTGACCTAGCTTTGATTAGACTGACTAACCAGTCAGCTGTCCAACCATTGCAACCTATAGACTGACCTAGCTTTGATTGGACTGACTAACCAGTCAGCAGTCCAACCATTGCAATCTATAGACTGACCTAGCTTTGATTAGACTGACTAACCAGTCAGCTGTCTAACCATTGCAATCTATAGACTGACCTAGCTTTGATTAGACTGACTAACCAGTCAGCTGTCCAATCATTGCAATCTATAGACTGACCTAGCTTTGATTGGACTGACTAACCAGTCAGCAGTCCAACCATTGCAATCTATAGACTGACCTAGCTTTGATTGGACTGACTAACCAGTCAGCTGTCTAACCATTGCAATCTATAGACTGACCTAGCTTTGATTAGACTGACTAACCAGTCAGCAGTCCAACCATTGCAATCTATAGACTGACCTAGCTTTGATTGGACTGACTAACCAGTCAGCTGTCTAACCATTGCAACCTATAGACTGACCTAGCTTTGATTGGACTGACTAACCAGTCAGCTGTCCAACCATTGCAATCTATAGACTGACCTAGCTTTGATTGGACTGACTAACCAGTCAGCTGTCCAACCATTGCAACCTATAGACTGACCTAGCTTTGATTGGACTGACTAACCAGTCAGCTGTCCAACCATTGCAATCTATAGACTGACCTAGCTTTGATTGGACTGACTAACCAGTCAGCTGTCCAACCATTGCAACCTATAGACTGACCTAGCTTTGATTAGACTGACTAACCAGTCAGCAGTCTAACCATTGCAATCTATAGACTGACCTAGCTTTGATTAGACTGACTAACCAGTCAGCAGTCTAACCATTGCAATCTATAGACTGACCTAGCTTTGATTGGACTGACTAACCAGTCAGCTGTCCAACCATTGCAACCTATAGACTGACCTAGCTTTGATTGGACTGACTAACCAGTCAGCTGTCCAACCATTGCAATCTATAGACTGACCTAGCTTTGATTGGACTGACTAACCAGTCAGCTGTCCAACCATTGCAACCTATAGACTGACCTAGCTTTTGATTAGACTGACTAACCAGTCAGCAGTCTAACCATTTGCAATCTATAGACTGACCTAGCTTTGATTAGACTGACTAACCAGTCAGCTGTCCAACTATTGCAATCTATAGACTGACCTAGCTTTGATTGGACTGACTAACCAGTCAGCTGTCCAACTATTGCAATCTATAGACTGACCTAGCTTTGATTGGACTGACTAACAGTCAGTAGTCCAACCATTGCAATCTATAGACTGACTAGCTTTGTTTAGACTGACTAACCAGTCAGCTGTCTAACCATGCAATCTATAGACTAACCCTGCTTTGATTAGACTGACTAACCAGTCAGCTGTCCAACCATTGCAATCTATAGACTGACCTAGCTTTGATTAGACTGACTAACCAGTCAGTAGTCCAACCATTGCAATCTATAGACTGACCTAGCTTTGATTGGACTGACTAACCAGTCAGCAGTCCAACCATTGCAACCTATAGACTGACCTAGCTTTGATTAGACTGACTAACCAGTCAGCAGTCCAACCATTGCAATCTATAGACTGACCTAGCTTTGATTGGACTGACTAACCAGTCAGCTGTCCAACTATTGCAATCTATAGACTAACCCTGCTTTGATTAGACTGACTAACCAGTCAGCAGTCCAACCATTGCAATCTATAGACTGACCTAGCTTTGATTGGACTGACTAACCAGTCCGCTGTCCAACTATTGCAATCTATAGACTAACCCAGCTTTGATTAGACTGACTAACCAGTCAGCAGTCCAACCATTGCAATCTATAGACTGACCTAGCTTTGATTGGACTGACTAACCAGTCCGCTGTCCAACTATTGCAATATATAGACTAACCCAGCTTTGATTAGACTGACTAACCAGTCAGCAGTCCAACCATTGCAACCTATAGACTGACCTAGCTTTGATTGGACTGACTAACCAGTCAGCTGTCTAACCATTGCAACCTATAGACTGACCTAGCTTTGATTGGACTGACTAACCAGTCAGCAGTCCAACCATTGCAACCTATAGACTAACCCAGCTTTGATTAGACTGACTAACCAGTCAGCAGTCCAACCATTGCAACCTATAGACTGACCTAGCTTTGATTGGACTGACTAACCAGTCAGCTGTCTAACCATTGCAACCTATAGACTGACCTAGCTTTGATTGGACTGACTAACCAGTCAGCAGTCCAACCATTGCAACCTATAGACTGACCTAGCTTTGATTGGACTGACTAACCAGTCCGCTGTCCAACTATTGCAATCTATAGACTAACCCAGCTTTGATTGGACTGACTAACCAGTCAGCAGTCCAACCATTACAACCTATAGACTGACCTAGCTTTGATTGGACTGACTAACCAGTCAGCTGTCTAACCATTGCAACCTATAGACTGACCTAGCTTTGATTGGACTGACTAACCAGTCAGCAGTCCAACCATTGCAACCTATAGACTAACCCAGCTTTGATTAGACTGACTAACCAGTCAGCAGTCCAACCATTGCAACCTATAGACTGACCTAGCTTTGATTAGACTGACTAACCAGTCAGCAGTCCAACCATTGCAATCTATAGACTGACCTAGCTTTGATTGGACTGACTAACCAGTCAGCTGTCTAACCATTGCAATCTATAGACTGACCTAGCTTTGATTGGACTGACTAACCAGTCAGCTGTCTAACCATTGCAATCTATAGACTGACCTAGCTTTGATTGGACTGACTAACCAGTCAGCTGTCTAACCATTGCAATCTATAGACTGACCTAGCTTTGATTGGACTGACTAACCAGTCAGCTGTCCAACCATTGCAATCTATAGACTGACCTAGCTTTGATTGGACTGACTAACCAGTCCGCTGTCCAACTATTGCAATCTATAGACTAACCCAGCTTTGATTAGACTGACTAACCAGTCAGCAGTCCAACCATTGCAACCTATAGACTGACCTAGCTTTGATTAGACTGACTTACCAGTCAGCAGTCCAACCATTGCAACCTATAGACTGACCTAGCTTTGATTGGACTGACTAACCAGTCAGCTGTCTAACCATTGCAATCTATAGACTGACCTAGCTTTGATTGGACTGACTAACCAGTCAGCTGTCTAACCATTGCAATCTATAGACTGACCTAGCTTTGATTGGACTGACTAACCAGTCAGCTGTCCAACCATTGCAATCTATAGACTAACCCTGCTTTGATTAGACTGACTAACCAGTCAGCAGTCCAACCATTGCAATCTATAGACTGACCTAGCTTTGATTGGACTGACTAACCAGTCAGCTGTCCAACCATTGCAATCTATAGACTAACCCTGCTTTGATTAGACTGACTAACCAGTCAGCTGTCCAACCATTGCAATCTATAGACTGACCTAGCTTTGATTGGACTGACTAACCAGTCAGCTGTCTAACCATTGCAATCTATAGACTAACCCTGCTTTGATTAGACTGACTAACCAGTCAGCAGTCCAACCATTGCAATCTATAGACTGACCTAGCTTTGATTGGACTGACTAACCAGTCAGCTGTCTAACCATTGCAATCTATAGACTGACCTAGCTTTGATTAGACTGACTAACCAGTCAGCTGTCCAACCATTGCAATCTATAGACTGACCTAGCTTTGATTAGACTGACTAACCAGTCAGCTGTCCAACCATTGCAATCTATAGACTGACCTAGCTTTGATTAGACTGACTAACCAGTCAGCAGTCCAACCATTGCAATCTATAGACTGACCTAGCTTTGATTGGACTGACTAACCAGTCAGCTGTCCAACCATTGCAACCTATAGACTGACCTAGCTTTGATTGGACTGACTAACCAGTCAGCTGTCCAACCATTGCAACCTATAGACTGACCTAGCTTTGATTGGACTGACTAACCAGTCAGCTGTCCAACCATTGCAATCTATAGACTGACCTAGCTTTGATTGGACTGACTAACCAGTCAGCTGTCTAACCATTGCAACCTATAGACTGACCTAGCTTTGATTAGACTGACTAACCAGTCAGCAGTCCAACCATTGCAATCTATAGACTGACCTAGCTTTGATTGGACTGACTAACCAATCAGCTGTCTAACCATTGCAACCTATAGACTGACCTAGCTTTGATTAGACTGACTAACCAGTCAGCAGTCCAACCATTGCAATCTATAGACTGACCTAGCTTTGATTGGACTGACTAACCAGTCAGCTGTCCAACCATTGCAACCTATAGACTGACCTAGCTTTGATTGGACTGACTAACCAGTCAGCTGTCCAACCATTGCAATCTATAGACTGACCTAGCTTTGATTAGACTGACTAACCAGTCAGCTGTCCAACCATTGCAATCTATAGACTGACCTAGCTTTGATTAGACTGACTAACCAGTCAGCTGTCTAACCATTGCAATCTATAGACTGACCTAGCTTTGATTAGACTGACTAACCAGTCAGCTGTCCAACCATTGCAATCTATAGACTGACCTAGCTTTGATTGGACTGACTAACCAGTCAGCTGTCTAACCATTGCAATCTATAGACTAACCCTGCTTTGATTAGACTGACTAACCAGTCAGCTGTCCAACCATTGCAATCTATAGACTGACCTAGCTTTGATTAGACTGACTAACCAGTCAGCTGTCTAACCATTGCAATCTATAGACTGACCTAGCTTTGATTAGACTGACTAACCAGTCAGCTGTCCAACAATTGCAACCTATAGACTGACCTAGCTTTGATTGGACTGACTAACCAGTCAGCTGTCTAACCATTGCAATCTATAGACTAACCCTGCTTTGATTAGACTGACTAACCAGTCAGCAGTCCAACCATTGCAATCTATAGACTGACCTAGCTTTGATTGGACTGACTAACCAGTCAGCTGTCCAACCATTGCAACCTATAGACTGACCTAGCTTTGATTAGACTGACTAACCAGTCAGCAGTCCAACTATTGCAATCTATAGACTGACCTAGCTTTGATTAGACTGACTAACCAGTCAGCTGTCTAACCATTGCAATCTATAGACTGACCTAGCTTTGATTAGACTGACTAACCAGTCAGCTGTCCAACCATTGCAACCTATAGACTGACCTAGCTTTGATTGGACTGACTAACCAGTCAGCTGTCTAACCATTGCAATCTATAGACTAACCCTGCTTTGATTAGACTGACTAACCAGTCAGCAGTCCAACCATTGCAATCTATAGACTGACCTAGCTTTGATTGGACTGACTAACCAGTCAGCTGTCCAACCATTGCAACCTATAGACTGAC
This sequence comes from Saccoglossus kowalevskii, assembly GCF_000003605.2. NCBI lineage: Eukaryota > Metazoa > Hemichordata > Enteropneusta > Harrimaniidae > Saccoglossus > Saccoglossus kowalevskii. The sequence goes on along the minus strand of NW_003140728.1, from coordinate 14,885 downwards.
CTAGCTTTGATTAGACTGACTAACCAGTCAGCAGTCCAACCATTGCAATCTATAGACTGACCTAGCTTTGATTGGACTGACTAACCAGTCAGCAGTCCAACCAATGCAATCTATAGACTGACCTAGCTTTGATTAGACTGACTAACCAGTCAGCTGTCCAACCATTGCAACCTATAGACTGACCTAGCTTTGATTGGACTGACTAACCAGTCAGCTGTCCAACCATTGCAACCTATAGACTGACCTAGCTTTGATTGGACTGACTAACCAGTCAGCTGTCTAACCATTGCAATCTATAGACTGACCTAGCTTTGATTGGACTGACTAACCAGTCAGCTGTCCAACCATTGCAATCTATAGACTGAACTAGCTTTGATTGGACTGACTAACCAGTCAGCAGTCCAACCATTGCAACCTATAGACTGAACTAGCTTTGACTGGACTGACTAACCAGTCAGCAGTCCAACCATTGCAATCTATAGACTGACCTAGCTTTGATTGGACTGACTAACCAGTCAGCTGTCCAACCATTGCAATCTATAGACTAACCCTGCTTTGATTAGACTGACTAACCAGTCAGCAGTCCAACCATTGCAATCTATAGACTGACCTAGCTTTGATTAGACTGACTAACCAGTCAGCAGTCCAACCATTGCAATTTATAGACTGACCTAGCTTTGATTGGACTGACTAACCAGTCAGCTGTCCAATCATTGCAATCTATAGACTGACCTAGCTTTGATTGGACTGACTAACCAGTCAGCTGTCCAACCATTGCAATCTATAGACTAACCCTGCTTTGATTAGACTGACTAACCAGTCAGCTGTCCAACCATTGCAATCTATAGACTGACCTAGCTTTGATTAGACTGACTAACCAGTCAGCTGTCCAACCATTGCAATCTATAGACTGACCTAGCTTTGATTGGACTGACTAACCAGTCAGCTGTCCAACCATTGCAACCTATAGACTGACCTAGCTTTGATTGGACTGACTAACCAGTCAGCAGTCCAACCATTGCAATCTATAGACTGACCTAGCTTTGATTAGACTGACTAACCAGTCAGCTGTCTAACCATTGCAATCTATAGACTGACCTAGCTTTGATTAGACTGACTAACCAGTCAGCAGTCCAACCATTGCAATCTATAGACTGACCTAGCTTTGATTGGACTGACTAACCAGTCAGCAGTCCAACCATTGCAACCTATAGACTGACCTAGCTTTGATTGGACTGACTAACCAGTCAGCAGTCCAACCATTGCAATCTATAGACTGACCTAGCTTTGATTGGACTGACTAACCAGTCAGCTGTCTAACCATTGCAATCTATAGACTGACCTAGCTTTGATTGGACTGACTAACCAGTCAGATGTCCAACCATTGCAACCTATAGACTGACCTAGCTTTGATTGGACTGACTAACCAGTCAGCAGTCCAACCATTGCAATCTATAGACTGACCTAGCTTTGATTAGACTGACTAACCAGTCAGCTGTCTAACCATTGCAATCTATAGACTGACCTAGCTTTGATTAGACTGACTAACCAGTCAGCAGTCCAACCATTGCAATCTATAGACTGACCTAGCTTTGATTGGACTGACTAACCAGTCAGCAGTCCAACCATTGCAACCTATAGACTGACCTAGCTTTGATTGGACTGACTAACCAGTCAGCTGTCCAACCATTGCAACCTATAGACTGACCTAGCTTTGATTGGACTGACTAACCAGTCAGCTGTCCAACCATTGCAACCTATAGACTGACCTAGCTTTGATTGGACTGACTAACCAGTCAGCTGTCCAACCATTGCAATCTATAGACTGACCTAGCTTTGATTGGACTGACTAACCAGTCAGCTGTCTAACCATTGCAACCTATAGACTGACCTAGCTTTGATTAGACTGACTAACCAGTCAGCAGTCCAACCATTGCAATCTATAGACTGACCTAGCTTTGATTAGACTGACTAACCAGTCAGCTGTCTAACCATTGCAATCTATAGACTGACCTAGCTTTGATTAGACTGACTAACCAGTCAGCAGTCCAACCATTGCAATCTATAGACTGACCTAGCTTTGATTGGACTGACTAACCAGTCAGCTGTCCAACCATTGCAACCTATAGACTGACCTAGCTTTGATTGGACTGACTAACCAGTCAGCTGTCCAACCATTGCAACCTATAGACTGACCTAGCTTTGATTGGACTGACTAACCAGTCAGCTGTCCAACCATTGCAACCTATAGACTGACCTAGCTTTGATTGGACTGACTAACCAGTCAGCTGTCTAACCATTGCAACCTATAGACTGACCTAGCTTTGATTAGACTGACTAACCAGTCAGCAGGCCAACCATTGCAATCTATAGACTGACCTAGCTTTGATTAGACTGACTAACCAGTCAGCTGTCCAACCATTGCAATCTATAGACTGACCTAGCTTTGATTGGACTGACTAACCAGTCAGCTGTCCAACCATTGCAATCTATAGACTGACCTAGCTTTGATTGGACTGACTAACCAGTCAGCTGTCCAACCATTGCAATCTATAGACTGACCTAGCTTTGATTGGACTGACTAACCAGTCAGCAGTCCAACCATTGCAACCTATAGACTGACCTAGCTTTGATTGGACTGACTAACCAGTCAGCTGTCCAACCATTGCAACCTATAGACTGACCTAGCTTTGATTGGACTGACTAACCAGTCAGCAGTCCAACCATTGCAATCTATAGACTGACCTAGCTTTGATTAGACTGACTAACCAGTCAGCTGTCCAACCATTGCAATCTATAGACTGACCTAGCTTTGATTGGACTGACTAACCAGTCAGCAGTCTAACCATTGCAATCTATAGACTGACCTAGCTTTGATTAGACTGACTAACCAGTCAGCTGTCCAACTATTGCAATCTATAGACTGACCTAGCTTTGATTGGACTGACTAACCAGTCAGCAGTCCAACCATTGCAATCTATAGACTGACCTAGCTTTGATTGGACTGACTAACCAGTCAGCTGTCCAACCATTGCAATCTATAGACTGACCTAGCTTTGATTGGACTGACTAACCAGTCAGCTGTCTAACCATTGCAATCTATAGACTGACCTAGCTTTGATTGGACTGACTAACCAGTCAGCAGTCCAACCATTGCAATCTATAGACTGACCTAGCTTTGATTAGACTGACTAACCAGTCAGCTGTCTAACCATTGCAATCTATAGACTGACCTAGCTTTGATTAGACTGACTAACCAGTCAGCAGTCCAACCATTGCAATCTATAGACTGACCTAGCTTTGATTGGACTGACTAACCAGTCAGCTGTCCAACCATTGCAATCTATAGACTGACCTAGCTTTGATTAGACTGACTAACCAGTCAGCTGTCCAACCATTGCAATCTATAGACTGACCTAGCTTTGATTAGACTGACTAACCAGTCAGCTGTCCAACCATTGCAATCTATAGACTGACCTAGCTTTGATTGGACTGACTAACCAGTCAGCTGTCTAACCATTGCAATCTATAGACTGACCTAGCTTTGATTAGACTGACTAACCAGTCAGCTGTCCAACCATTGCAATCTATAGACTGACCTAGCTTTGATTAGACTGACTAACCAGTCAGCTGTCCAACCATTGCAATCTATAGACTGACCCAGCTTTGATTAGACTGACTAACCAGTCAGCTGTCTAACCATTGCAATCTATAGACTGACCCAGCTTTGATTAGACTGACTAACCAGTCATCTGTCTAACCATTGCAATCTATAGACTGACCTAGCTTTGATTAGACTGACTAACCATTCAGCTGTCCAACCATTGCAATCTATAGACTGACCTAGCTTTGATTGGACTGACTAACCAGTCAGCAGTCCAACCATTGCAATCTATAGACTGACCTAGCTTTGATTAGACTGACTAACCAGTCAGCTGTCCAACCATTGCAACCTATAGACTGACCTAGCTTTGATTGGACTGACTAACCAGTCAGCAGTCCAACCATTGCAATCTATAGACTGACCTAGCTTTGATTAGACTGACTAACCAGTCAGCTGTCCAACCATTGCAACCTATAGACTGACCTAGCTTTGATTGGACTGACTAACCAGTCAGCTGTCAAACCATTGCAATCTATAGACTGACCTAGCTTTGATTGGACTGACTAACCAGTCAGCAGTCCAACCATTGCAATCTATAGACTGACCTAGCTTTGATTGGACTGACTAACCAGTCAGCTGTCCAACCATTGCAATCTATAGACTGACCTAGCTTTGATTAGACTGACTAACCAGTCAGCAGTCCAACCATTGCAACCTATAGACTGACCTAGCTTTGATTAGACTGACTAACCAGTCAGTAGTCCAACCATTGCAATCTATAGACTGACCTAGCTTTGATTGGACTGACTAACCAGTCAGCTGTCCAACCATTGCAATCTATAGACTGACCTAGCTTTGATTGGACTGACTAACCAGTCAGCAGTCCAACCATTGCAATCTATAGACTGACCTAGCTTTGATTGGACTGACTAACCAGTCAGCTGTCTAACCATTGCAATCTATAGACTGACCTAGCTTTGATTGGACTGACTAACCAGTCAGCTGTCCAACTATTGCAACCTATAGACTGACCTAGCTTTGATTGGACTGACTAACCAGTCAGCTGTCCAACTATTGCAACCTATAGACTGACCTAGCTTTGATTGGACTGACTAACCAGTCAGCAGTCCAACCATTGCAATCTATAGACTGACCTAGCTTTGATTGGACTGACTAACCAGTCAGCAGTCTAACCATTGCAATCTATAGACTGACCTAGCTTTGATTGGACTGACTAACCAGTCCGCTGTCTAACCATTGCAATCTATAGACTGACCTAGCTTTGATTGGACTGACTAACCAGTCAGCTGTCCAACTATTGCAATCTATAGACTGACCTAGCTTTGATTGGACTGACTAACCAGTCAGCTGTCTAACCATTGCAATCTATAGACTGACCTAGCTTTGATTGGACTGACTAACCAGTCAGCTGTCTAACCATTGCAATCTATAGACTGACCTAGCTTTGATTGGACTGACTAACCAGTCAGCAGTCCAACCATTGCAATCTATAGACTGACCTAGCTTTGATTGGACTGACTAACCAGTCAGCAGTCCAACCATTGCAATCTATAGACTGACCTAGCTTTGATTGGACTGACTAACCAGTCAGCTGTCCAACCATTGCAATCTATAGACTGACCTAGCTTTGATTGGACTGACTAACCAGTCAGCTGTCCAACCATTGCAACCTATAGACTGACCTAGCTTTGATTGGACTGACTAACCAGTCAGCAGTCCAACCATTGCAACCTATAGACTGACCTAGCTTTGATTGGACTGACTAACCAGTCAGCTGTCTAACCATTGCAATCTATAGACTAACCCAGCTTTGATTAGACTGACTAACCAGTCAGCTGTCCAACCATTGCAATCTATAGACTGACCTAGCTTTGATTAGACTGACTAACCAGTCAGCTGTCCAACCATTGCAATCTATAGACTGACCTAGCTTTGATTAGACTGACTAACCAGTCAGCAGTCCAACCATTGCAATCTATAGAATAACCTAGCTTTGATTAGACTGACTAACCAGTCAGCTGTCCAACCATTGCAACCTATAGACTAACCCAGCTTTGATTAGACTGACTAACCAGTCAGCAGTCCAACCATTGCAATCTATAGACTGACCTAGCTTTGATTAGACTGACTAACCAGTCAGCTGTCCAACCATTGCAATCTATAGACTGACCTAGCTTTGATTGGACTGACTAACCAGTCAGCTGTCCAACCATTGCAATCTATAGACTGACCTAGCTTTGATTAGACTGACTAACCAGTCAGCTGTCCAACCATTGCAATCTATAGACTGACCTAGCTTTGATTAGACTGACTAACCAGTCAGCTGTCCAACCATTGCAATCTATAGACTGAACTAGCTTTGATTGGACTGACTAACCAGTCAGCAGTCCAACCATTGCAACCTATAGACTGACCTAGCTTTGATTGGACTGACTAACCAGTCAGCTGTCCAACCATTGCAATCTATAGACTGACCTAGCTTTGATTGGACTGACTAACCAGTCAGCTGTCCAACCATTGCAACCTATAGACTGACCTAGCTTTGATTGGACTGACTAACCAGTCAGCTGTCCAACCATTGCAATCTATAGACTGACCTAGCTTTGATTAGACTGACTAACCAGTCAGCAGTCCAACCATTGCAATCTATAGACTAACCTAGCTTTGATTAGACTGACTAACCAGTCAGCTGTCCAACCATTGCAACCTATAGACTAACCCAGCTTTGATTAGACTGACTAACCAGTCTGCAGTCCAACCATTGCAATCTATAGACTAACCTAGCTTTGATTAGACTGACTAACCAGTCAGCTGTCCAACCATTGCAACCTATAGACTAACCCAGCTTTGATTTAGACTGACTAACCAGTCAGCAGTCCAACCATTGCAATCTATAGACTGACCTAGCTTTGATTGGACTGACTAACCAGTCAGCTGTCCAACCATTGCAATCTATAGACTGACCTAGCTTTGATTGGACTGACTAACCAGTCAGCAGTCCAACCATTGCAATCTATAGACTGACCTAGCTTTGATTGGACTGACTAACCAGTCAGCTGTCTAACCATTGCAATCTATAGACTGACCTAGCTTTGATTAGACTGACTAACCAGTCAGCAGTCCAACCATTGCAATCTATAGACTGACCTAGCTTTGATTAGACTGACTAACCAGTCAGCAGTCTAACCATTGCAATCTATAGACTGACCTAGCTTTGATTAGACTGACTAACCAGTCAGCAGTCTAACCATTGCAACCTATAGACTGACCTAGCTTTGATTAGACTGACTAACCAGTCAGCTGTCCAACCATTGCAATCTATAGACTGACCTAGCTTTGATTAGACTGACTAACCAGTCAGCTGTCCAACCATTGCAATCTATAGACTGACCTAGCTTTGATTGGACTGACTAACCAGTCAGCAGTCCAACCATTGCAACCTATAGACTGACCTAGCTTTGATTAGACTGACTAACCAGTCAGCAGTCCAACCATTGCAACCTATAGACTGACCTAGCTTTGATTGGACTGACTAACCAGTCAGCAGTCCAACCATTGCAACCTATAGACTGACCTAGCTTTGATTGGACTGACTAACCAGTCAGCTGTCCAACCATTGCAATCTATAGACTGACCTAGCTTTGATTGGACTGACTAACCAGTCAGCAGTCCAACCATTGCAATCTATAGACTGAACTAGCTTTGATTGGACTGACTAACCAGTCAGCTGTCTAACCATTGCAATCTATAGACTGACCTAGCTTTGATTAGACTGACTAACCAGTCAGCAGTCCAACCATTGCAATCTATAGACTGACCTAGCTTTGATTGGACTGACTAACCAGTCAGCAGTCCAACCATTGCAACCTATAGACTGACCTAGCTTTGATTAGACTGACTAACCAGTCAGCAGTCCAACCATTGCAATCTATAGACTGACCTAGCTTTGATTGGACTGACTAACCAGTCAGCAGTCCAACCATTGCAATCTATAGACTGACCTAGCTTTGATTGGACTGACTAACCAGTCAGCAGTCCAACCATTGCAATCTATAGACTGAACTAGCTTTGATTAGACTGACTAACCAGTCAGCAGTCCAACCATTGCAACCTATAGACTGACCTAGCTTTGATTGGACTGACTAACCAGTCAGCTGTCCAACCATTGCAACCTATAGACTGACCTAGCTTTGATTAGACTGACTAACCAGTCAGCTGTCCAACCATTGCAATCTATAGACTGACCTAGCTTTGATTGGACTGACTAACCAGTCAGCTGTCCAACCATTGCAATCTATAGACTGACCTAGCTTTGATTAGACTGACTAACCAGTCAGCTGTCCAACCATTGCAATCTATAGACTGACCTAGCTTTGATTGGACTGACTAACCAGTCAGCTGTCCAACCATTGCAATCTATAGACTGACCTAGCTTTGATTGGACTGACTAACCAGTCAGCTGTCCAACCATTGCAACCTATAGACTGACCTAGCTTTGATTGGACTGACTAACCAGTCAGCAGTCCAACCATTGCAATCTATAGACTGACCTAGCTTTGATTGGACTGACTAACCAGTCAGCAGTCCAACCATTGCAATCTATAGACTGACCTAGCTTTGATTAGACTGACTAACCAGTCAGCAGTCCAACCATTGCAATCTATAGACTGACCTAGCTTTGATTGGACTGACTAACCAGTCAGCAGTCCAACCATTGCAATCTATAGACTGGCCTAGCTTTGATTAGACTGACTAACCAGTCAGCAGTCCAACCATTGCAATCTATAGACTGACCTAGCTTTGATTGGACTGACTAACCAGTCAGCAGTCCAACCATTGCAATCTATAGACTGACCTAGCTTTGATTAGACTGACTAACCAGTCAGCAGTCCAACCATTGCAATCTATAGACTGACCTAGCTTTGATTAGACTGACTAACCAGTCAGCAGTCCAACCATTGCAATCTATAGACTGAACTAGCTTTGATTGGACTGACTAACCAGTCAGCAGTCCAACCATTGCAATCTATAGACTGAACTAGCTTTGATTGGACTGACTAACCAGTCAGCAGTCCAACCATTGCAATCTATAGACTGACCTAGCTTTGATTGGACTGACTAACCAGTCAGCAGTCCAACCATTGCAATCTATAGACTGACCTAGCTTTGATTGGACTGACTAACCAGTCAGCAGTCCAACCATTGCAATCTATAGACTGACCCAGTCTTTGATTAGACTGACTAACCAGTCAGCAGTCCAACCATTGCAATCTATAGACTGACCTAGCTTTGATTGGACTGACTAACCAGTCAGCAGTCCAACCATTGCAATCTATAGACTGGCCTAGCTTTGATTAGACTGACTAACCAGTCAGCAGTCCAACCATTGCAATCTATAGACTGACCTAGCTTTGATTGGACTGACTAACCAGTCAGCAGTCCAACCATTGCAATCTATAGACTGACCTAGCTTTGATTGGACTGACTAACCAGTCAGCTGTCCAACCATTGCAATCTATAGACTAACCCAGCTTTGATTGGACTGACTAACCAGTCAGCTGTCCAACCATTGCAATCTATAGACTAACCCAGCTTTGATTAGACTGACTAACCAGTCAGCAGTCAGGGATTGCGTTAACGCGGAATTCCGCGTCCGGGAAGCATAGTTTTTCTGTGGGACGCATGAATTTTTCAACTGGTGAGTCCCTGGGACGCATCCGGTGAGCACACGTCTCGGTCGTATTATGATAGGTCTAAAGGCATTGTGTGCGTTTGCGATGCCATTGTCCCGCATACAAAGTTCATAGAGCTTGTAAATTCACCTAAAATACTGTGCCATTGTCTTCAAAAACACCTATTAGCATCTACATTTCACAATGGAAAGTGTGAAGTCCCGTCTGAAGTATGGCGAGACAGTCAATACTGAGACAAGTAGAAAGCACTGTGACCTGCTAATTTAACCGCCTAAAACTTACAATGTCAACCAGGGTAATTTTTCTCCAAAAAATCACTTTAACGAACCTGGTACGTGAAATACACTTTTTTCCTAATTTTATTGGTAACGAAATTATATTCTAAACAAAGTAAAAACGATCACAACTGTCGAGCAACAAATTATCACGGTTGCGCAATCCAGTCATGCTGCGTTTCACAATTGTTGATTATTACTCAGTAGTGATTATAATAACGTTCAAACAAAAATTTGTTGAATTGTTATGAAATGCAAATAAAATTCAACTTCGTTTCGTCGTAAGCAAATAATTCCGGTCGCAAATTAACGCTCGATGCTGTAGAGTATCCGCCATGTTCCTTGTCTTGCATGGTTGACCTAATAGGTCAAATCTCTAATTAACCAATAAAAATGCTGGATGACGCCAACGTGTTCAAATTACCATAGCTCATTTAAATATGTTAATGTTATTGAACGCAACGCGGAAGAGATTTGCCGATGTTGTAGTACGATCATTTGGCTGGGATTTTTACGGGAAAGCGGCATGATTTTTTTTTTCAAATCAAAAAATAGTTGTTTTCAAAAGATAAACTGAGCATTTGAAGACTAATTTAACATCGTTTACAGTGACAACAACTCGAACCGAAACGAAGTTTGCGCACTCACGCTAGTCACAAAAAACATACTCTTGAATAAAAACTTAAACTCTATTTTAGGCGTCAGGAAAGATTGAAATGTCCGAAAAATGACGCCAAAATATTTAAATAACAAATATTAAATAAAATCTGCCGAAAAATCGCCGATTTCTTGGTCCCATTTTATTTTTTTTAAAAACCCAAACTGCCCAGAGGCGAATTTACTGCAGAATCTGGTACTAGTACTAGTATGTACAAATTTTGGGTGTATTGTTTTCTGGGGACAATATTAATCGAAACAATGAACTATTTAATTATATAACACAAGTGACTATGGGAGAAAAACAAATCACTTTTCTAGAAGCCATGGATCGATTCGTTATTTGCAAGATCGCCTCCCCGGCAGGTTCCATGTTGCCATGCCTTTTCTTGTCAGAATCGTATTAAGTCTAAGTTAAGTCTGACACCATCTCATTTATCTTGGCTTATGAAGAACTTGAAGGTAAACCCAGTAATGATTTAAAATTTTTACAAGCAGCATTACATTTTAATAACAGTAAAAACCATGTAAATAATGCAGATTGCTGACATGTAAAGGGTGGAATGAACATGTAAATAAAGTACAATATAAATGTGATTAATGCCTGTTTATGTTTATTGTGTAATAGTTCGTGCAAAAAACTATTTTAGAAAAATAAAGTGCGGTAACGGCAGGGACCCCACATATGTTTAAGGGACCCACACATTTTATAAGGGGTGGGTCCCAGGGACTCCACATTATCGAACACTAATGCAACCCCTGAGCAGTCCAACCATTGCAATCTATAGACTGACCTAGCTTTGATTGGACTGACTAACCAGTCAGCTGTCCAACCATTGCAATCTATAGACTAACCCAGCTTTGATTAGACTGACTAACCAGTCAGCAGTCCAACCATTGCAATCTATAGACTGACCTAGCTTTGATTGGACTGACTAACCAGTCAGCTGTCCAACCATTGCAATCTATAGACTAACCCAGCTTTGATTGGACTGACTAACCAGTCAGCTGTCCAACCATTGCAATCTATAGACTGACCTAGCTTTGATTAGACTGACTAACCAGTCAGCTGTCCAACCATTGCAATCTATAGACTGACCTAGCTTTGATTGGACTGACTAACCAGTCAGCAGTCCAACCATTGCAATCTATAGACTGACCTAGCTTTGATTAGACTGACTAACCAGTCAGCAGTCCAACCATTGCAATCTATAGACTGAACTAGCTTTGATTGGACTGACTAACCAGTCAGCAGTCCAACCATTGCAATCTATAGACTGACCTAGCTTTGATTAGACTGACTAACCAGTCAGCTGTCCAACCATTGCAATCTATAGACTGACCTAGCTTTGATTGGACTGACTAACCAGTCAGCTGTCCAACCATTGCAACCTATAGACTGACCTAGCTTTGATTCGACTGACTAACCAGTCAGCAGTCCAACCATTGCAATCTATAGACTGACCTAGCTTTGATTGGACTGACTAACCAGTCAGCAGTCTAACCATTGCAATCTATAGACTGACCTAGCTTTGATTATACTGACTAACCAGTCAGCTGTCCAACCATTGCAACCTATAGACTGACCTAGCTTTGATTGGACTGACTAACCAGTCAGCTGTCCAACCATTGCAACCTATAGACTGACCTAGCTTTGATTGGACTGACTAACCAGTCAGCAGTCCAACCATTGCAATCTATAGACTGACCTAGCTTTGATTGGACTGACTAACCAGTCAGCAGTCCAACCATTGCAATCTATAGACTGACCTAGCTTTGATTAGACTGACTAACCAGTCAGCTGTCCAACCATTGCAATCTATAGACTGACCTAGCTTTGATTGGACTGACTAACCAGTCAGCTGTCCAACCATTGCAATCTATAGACTGACCTAGCTTTGATTGGACTGACTAACCAGTCAGCAGTCCAACCATTGCAACCTATAGACTGACCTAGCTTTGATTGGACTGACTAACCAGTCAGCAGTCCAACCATTGCAACCTATAGACTGACCTAGCTTTGATTGGACTGACTAACCAGTCAGCTGTCCAACCATTGCAATCTATAGACTGACCTAGCTTTGATTGGACTGACTAACCAGTCAGCAGTCCAACCATTGCAACCTATAGACTGACCTAGCTTTGATTGGACTGACTAACCAGTCAGCAGTCCAACCATTGCAACCTATAGACTGACCTAGCTTTGATTGGACTGACTAACCAGTCAGCTGTCCAACCATTGCAATCTATAGACTGACCTAGCTTTGATTGGACTGACTAACCAGTCAGCAGTCCAACCATTGCAATCTATAGACTGACCTAGCTTTGATTAGACTGACTAACCAGTCAGCTGTCCAACCATTGCAATCTATAGACTGAACTAGCTTTGATTGGACTGACTAACCAGTCAGCAGTCCAACCATTGCAATCTATAGACTGACCTAGCTTTGATTAGACTGACTAACCAGTCAGCTGTCCAACCATTGCAACCTATAGACTGACCTAGCTTTGATTGGACTGACTAACCAGTCAGCAGTCCAACCATTGCAATCTATAGACTGACCTAGCTTTGATTGGACTGACTAACCAGTCAGCTGTCCAACCATTGCAATCTATAGACTGACCTAGCTTTGATTGGACTGACTAACCAGTCAGCTGTCCAACCATTGCAATCTATAGACTGACCTAGCTTTGATTGGACTGACTAACCAGTCAGCTGTCCAACCATTGCAATCTATAGACTGACCTAGCTTTGATTGGACTGACTAACCAGTCAGCAGTCCAACCATTGCAACCTATAGACTGACCTAGCTTTGATTGGACTGACTAACCAGTCAGCTGTCCAACCATTGCAACCTATAGACTGACCTAGCTTTGATTGGACTGACTAACCAGTCAGCTGTCCAACCATTGCAACCTATAGACTGACCTAGCTTTGATTGGACTGACTAACCAGTCAGCTGTCCAACCATTGCAATCTATAGACTGACCTAGCTTTGATTAGACTGACTAACCAGTCAGCAGTCCAACCATTGCAATCTATAGACTGACCTAGCTTTGATTAGACTGACTAACCAGTCAGCAGTCCAACCATTGCAATCTATAGACTGACCCAGCTTTGATTGGACTGACTAACCAGTCAGCAGTCCAACCATTGCAATCTATAGACTGACCTAGCTTTGATTGGACTGACTAACCAGTCAGCAGTCCAACCATTGCAATCTATAGACTGACCTAGCTTTGATTAGACTGACTAACCAGTCAGCTGTCCAACCATTGCAATCTATAGACTGACCTAGCTTTGATTAGACTGACTAAACCAGTCAGCAGTCCAACCATTGCAACCTATAGACTGACCTAGCTTTGATTGGACTGACTAACCAGTCAGCTGTCCAACCATTGCAACCTATAGACTGACCTAGCTTTGATTGGACTGACTAACCAGTCAGCTGTCCAACCATTGCAATCTATAGACTGACCTAGCTTTGATTAGACTGACTAACCAGTCAGCTGTCCAACCATTGCAATCTATAGACTGACCTAGCTTTGATTAGACTGACTAACCAGTCAGCAGTCCAACCATTGCAACCTATAGACTGACCTAGCTTTGATTGGACTGACTAACCAGTCAGCTGTCCAACCATTGCAACCTATAGACTGACCTAGCTTTGATTGGACTGACTAACCAGTCAGCTGTCCAACCATTGCAATCTATAGACTGACCTAGCTTTGATTAGACTGACTAACCAGTCAGCAGTCCAACCATTGCAACCTATAGACTGACCTAGCTTTGATTAGACTGACTAACCAGTCAGCAGTCCAACCATTGCAATCTATAGACTGACCTAGCTTTGATTAGACTGACTAACCAGTCAGTAGTCCAACCATTGCAATCTATAGACTGACCTAGCTTTGATTGGACTGACTAACCAGTCAGCAGTCCAACCATTGCAATCTATAGACTGACCTAGCTTTGATTAGACTGACTAACCAGTCAGCAGTCTAACCATTGCAATCTATAGACTGACCTAGCTTTGATTAGACTGACTAACCAGTCAGCAGTCCAACCATTGCAATCTATAGACTGACCTAGCTTTGATTGGACTGACTAACCAGTCAACAGTCCAACCATTGCAATCTATAGACTGACCTTGCTTTGATTAGACTGACTAACCAGTCAGCTGTCCAACCATTGCAATCTATAGACTGACCTAGCTTTGATTGGACTGACTAACCAGTCAGCAGTCCAACCATTGCAATCTATAGACTGACCTAGCTTTGATTGGACTGACTAACCAGTCAGCTGTCTAACCATTGCAATCTATAGACTGACCTAGCTTTGATTAGACTGACTAACCAGTCAGCAGTCCAACCATTGCAATCTATAGACTGACCTAAGCTTTGATTGGACTGACTAACCAGTCAGCAGTCCAACCATTGCAACCTATAGACTGACCTAGCTTTTGATTGGACTGACTAACCAGTCAGCAGTCCAACCAATTTGCAATCTATAGACTGACCTAGCTTTGATTTAGACTGACTAAACTAGTCAGCCGTCCAACCATTTACAACCTATTCTTTTCACTTTTCAGGGAGAGTAACCATGTTCTGAACCTAATCTACAAACATCCCTAA
>NW_003140723.1:0-12364 GCF_000003605.2 Saccoglossus kowalevskii | reverse complement strand
ATTCCGACGAATTTTCAGCCTACTGACAAACCATTGCAGAATACACCAGTTCTCGTCCGATCACTGAAGTTAAGCTCATCGGACGTGGTTAGTACTTGCATGGGAGACCGGCTGAGAATATCACGTGCAGTAGGCTGATGAACATTTTTAATCCACCGTACTTACTAACTTTTTTCCATGATTTTTTGCCTAACCGAAGCATCCAATTGCGACGAATATTCAGCCTACTGCCAAACCATTGCAGAATACACCAGTTCTCGTCCGATCACTGAAGTTAAGATTAATCGGGCGTGGACAGTACTTGCATGAGAGACCGGCTGGGAATATCACGTGCAGTAGGCACATTAACATTGTTATTCCACCGTACATACTAACTTTTTCCCGGAATTTTTTGCCTAGCCGAAGCATTAATTGTTAACCAATTCCGACGAATTTTCAGCCTACTGCCAAACCATTGCAGAATACACCAGTTGTCGTCCGATCACTGAACTTAATCTGCATTGGACATGTTTAGTACTTTCATGGGAGACCGGCTGGTAATACCGCGTGCAGTAGGCTCATCAAAAATTTTATTCCGCAGTACATACTAACATTTTTCCTGGATTATTTGCATAGCCGAAACAATTATTGACATCCAATTCCGACGAAAATTCAGTCTACTGCCAATCCATTGCAGAATACACCAGTTCTCGTCCGATCACTGAAGTTAAGCTCACCGGACGTGGTTAGTACTTGCAGTGGACACCGGCTGAGAATATCAAATATCACGTGCAGTAGGCACATTAACATTTTTATTCCACCGTACATACTAACTTTTTTCCGGGATTTTTTGAATAGCCAAGGCTTTAAATGGCATCCAATTCCGACGAATTTTCAGCCTACTGACAAACTATTGCAGAATACACCAGTTCTCGACCGATAACTGAAGTTAAGCTGCATCAGGCGTGGATAGTACTTGAATGGGAGACCGGCTGGGAATGCCACGTGCAGTATGCTCATCAACATTTATATTCCACCTTACATACTAACTTTTTCCTATGATTTTTTGCCTAGCCGTTGCATTAAATGACATCCAATTCTGACGAATATTCAGCCTACTGCCAAACCATTACAGAATACACCAGTTCTCGTCCGATCACTGAAGATAAGCTGCATCGGGCGTGGTTAGTACTTGCATTGGAGAACGGCTGGAAATACTACCTGCAGTAGGCTGATGAACATTTTTATTCCACCGTACACTAACTTTTTTTCATCATTTTTTGCCAAGCGGAAGCATTAAATGTCATCCAATTCCGACGAATTTTCAGCCTACTGACAAGCCATTGCAGAATACACCAGTTCTAGTCCGTTCAATGAAGTTAAGCTCACCGGACGTGGTTAGTACTTGCATGGGAGACCGGCTGAGAATATCATGTGCAGTAGGTACATTAACATTTTTATTCCTCTGTACATACTAACTTTTTCCCGTGATTTTTTGCCTAGCCGAATCATTAAATGGTATCCAATTCCGACGAATTTTCAGCCTACTGACAAACCATTGCAGAATACACCAGTTCTAGTCCGATCACTAAAGTTAAGCTCACCGTACGTGGTTAGTACTTGCATGGGAGACCGGCTGACAATACCACGTGCAGTAGCCTCCATTAACATTTTTATTTCACTGCACATACTAACTTTTTCCCGTGATTTTTAGCCTAGCCGAAGCATTAAATGACATCCAATTCCGACGACAATTCAGACTGCTGCCAATGCATTGCAGAATTCACCAGTTCTCGTCCGATCACTGAAGTTAAGCTGCATCAGGCTTGGTTAGTACTTGCATGGGAGACCGGCTGGGAATACCACGTGCAGTAGGCTGATGAACATTTTTATTGCAGAATACACTAGTTCTCGTCCGATCACTGAAGTTAAGCCGCATAGGGCGTGGTTAGTACTTGCATGGTAGACCGGCTGGGAATACCACGTGCAGTAGGCTGATGAACATTTTTATTCCACCATACATACTATTTTTTCCCGTGTTTTTTGCCTAGACGAAGCGTTAAATGACATACAATTCGGACGAATATTCAGCCTACTGCCAAACCATTGCAGAATACACCAGTTCTCGTCCGATCACTGAAGTTAAGCTGCATCGGGCGTGGTTGCATGGGAGACCGGCCTGGAATATCATGTGCATTAGGCTCATCAACATTTTTATAACACCGTACATACCAAATTTTTACCGGGATTTTTTGCCTAGCCGAAGCGTTAAACGACATGCAATTCTGACGAATATTCAGCCTACTGTCAAACCATTGCAGAACACACCAGTTCCCGTTCGAGCACTGAAGTTAAGCTGCATCGGGCGTGGTTAGTACTTGCATGGGAGACATGCTGAGAATACCACGTGCAGTAGGCTCATCAACTTTTTTATTCCACATTATATACTAACTTTTACCCATGATTTTTTGCCTAGCCGTAGCATTAAATGACATCCAATTCCGACGAATACTCAGCCTACTGCCAAACCATTGCAGAATACACCAGTTCACGTCCGATCACTGAAGTTAAGCTGCATCGGGCGTGCATCGGGCGTGGTTGCATGGGAGACCGGCCTGGAATACCACGTGCAGTAGGCTCATCAACATTTTTATTCCACATTACATACTAACTTTTACCCATGATTTTTTGCCTAGCCGTAGCATTAAATGACATACAATTCCGACGAATCTTCAGCCTACTGCCAGACCATTGCAGAATACACCAGTTCTCGTCCGATCGCTGAAGTTAAGCTGCATCGGGCGTGGTTAGTACTTGCATGGAAGACCTGCTGGGAATGCCATGTGCAGTAGGCTTATCAACATTTTTATTCCACCGTACATACTATCTTTTTCCCTTTATTATTTGCCTAGCTGAAACATTAATTGAAATCCAATTCCGACGATATGCAGCCTACTGCCAAACCATTGCAGATACACCAGTTCTCGTCCGATCACTGAAGTTAAGCCGCATCGGGCATGGTTAGGACTTGCACGGGAGACCGGCTGGGAATACCACGTGCAGTAGGCCCATCAACATTTTTATTCCACATTACATTCTAACTTTTTCCCATGATTTTTTGCCTAGACGAAGCATTAAATGACATACAATTCGGACGAATATTCAGCCTACTGCCAAACCATTGCAGAATACACCAGTTCTTGACTGATCACTGAAGTTAAGCTGCATCCGGCGTGGTTGCATGGGAGACCTGCCTGGAATACCATGTGCATTAGGCTTATCAACATTTTTATTCCACCGTACTTACTATCTTTTTCCCTTGATTTTATGCCTAGCCCAAACATTAATTGACATCCAATTCCGACGAAAATTCAGCCTACTGACAAACCATTGCAGAATACACCAGTTCTCATCCGATCACTCAAGTTAAGCTGCATCGGGCGTTTTTAGTACTTGCCTAGGAGACCGGCTGGGAATACCACGTGCAGTAGGCTGATGAACATTTTTAGTGCAGAATACACCAGTTCTCGTCCGATCACTGAAGTTAAGCCGCATCGGGCGTGGTTAGTTCTTGCACGGGAGACCGGCTGGGAATACCACGTGCAGTAGGCTCATCAACATTTTTATTCCACATTACATACTAACTTTTTTCCATGATTTTTTGCCTAGACGAAGCATTAAATGACGTACAATTCGGACGATATTCAGCCTACTGCCAAACCATTGCAGAATACACCAGTTCTCGTCCGATCACTGAAGTTAAGCTGCATCGGGCGTGGTTAGTACTTGCATGGGAGACCGGCTGAAAATACCACGTGCAGTAGGCTCATCAACTTTTTAATTCCACATTACATACTTACTTTTACCCATGATTTTTTGCCTAGCCGTAGCATTAAATGACATCCAATTCCGACGAATATTCAGCCTACTGCCCAACCATTGCAGAATACACCAGTTCTCGTCCGATCACTGAAGTTAAGCTGCATCGGGCGTGGTTAGTACTTGCATGGGAGACAGGCTGGGAATACCACGTGCATTAGGCTCATCAACATTTTTATTCCACCGTTCATACTAACGTTTTCACGGGATTTTTTGCCTTGCCGAAGTATTAAATTACATCCAATTCCGACGAATATTCAGTCAACTGCCAAACCATTGCAGAATACACCAGTTCTCATCCGATCTCTGAAGTTAAGCTTTATCGGGCATGGTTAGTACTTGCATGGGAGACCGGCTGGGAATACCACGTGCAGTAGGCTAATGAACATTTTTATTCCACCATACATACTATCTTTTTCCCGTGATTTTTTGCCTAGCCAAAGCATTAATTGAAATCCAATTCCGACAAATATTCAGCCTACTGCCAAACCATTGCAGAATACACCAGTTCTCGTCCGATCACTGAAGTTAAGCTGCATCGGGCGTGGTTAGTATTTGCATGGGAGACCGGCTGGGAATACCAAGTGCAGTAGGCTGATGAACATTTTTATTCCACCATACATACTAACTTTTTCCCGGGATTTTTTGCCTAGCCGAAGTATTAAATTACATCCATTTCCAACGAATATTCAGCCTACTGCCAAACCATTGCAGAATACACCACTTCTCGTCCGATCTCTGAAGTTAAGCTCCATCGTGCGTGGTTAGTACTTGCATGGGAGACCGGCTGGGAATAATATGTCCAGTAGGCTCATCAACATTTTTATTCCACCGTACATACTAACTTTTTTCCATAATTTTTTGCCTAACCGAAGTACTAAATGACATCCAATTCCGACGAATATTCAGCCTACTGCCAAACCAATGCACAATACACCAGTTCTCGTCCGATCACTGAAGTTAAGCTGCATCGGGCGTGGTTAGTACTTGCATGGGAGACTGGCCTGGAATACCTCGTGCAGTAGGCAGATGAACATTTTTATTGCAGAATACACCAGTTCTCGTCCGATCACTGAAGTTAAGCTGCATCGGGCGTGGTTAGTACTTGCATGGGAGACCGGCTGGGAATACCACGTGCATTAGGCTCATCAACATTTTATTCCACTGCACATACTAACTTTTTCCCGGGATTTTTTGCTTAGCCGAAGTATTAAATTACATCCAATTCCAACGAATATCCAGCCTACTGCCAAACCATTGCAGAATACACCAGTTCTCGTCCGATCACTGAAGTTAAGCTGCATCGGGCGTGGTTAGTACTTGCATGGGAGACCGGCTGGAATACCAAGTGCACTAGGCTCATCAATTTTTTTATTCCACCGTACATACAAACTTTTTCCCGGTATTTTTTGCCGAGCCGATGTATTAAATTACATCAAATTCCGACGAATATTCAGCCTACTGCCAAACCATTGCAGAATACACCAGTTCTCGTCCGATCTCTGAAGTTAGGCTGCATCTGGCATGGTTAGTACTTGCATGGGAGACCGGCTGGGAATACCACGTGCAGTAGGCTGATGAACATTTTTATTCCACCATACATACTATCTTTTTCCCGTGATGTTTTGCCTAGCCAAAGCCTTAATTAAAATCCAATTCCGACAAATATTCACCCTACTCCCATACTATTGCAGAATACACCAGTTCTCGTCCGATCACAGAAGTTAAGCTGCATCGGGCGTGGTTAGTATTTGCATGGGAGACCGGCTGGGAATACCACGTGCAGTAGGCTGATGTACATTTTTATTCCACCATACATACTAACTTTTTCCCGGATTTTTTTGCCTAGCCGAAGTATTAAATTACATCCAATTCCAACGAATATTCAGCCTACTGCCAAACCATTGCAGAATACACCACTTCTCGTCCGATCACTGAAGTTAAGCTCCATCGGGCGTGGTTAGTACTTGCATGGGAGACCGGCTGGGAATAATATGTCCAGTAGGCTCATCAACATTTTTACTCCACCGTACTTACTAACTTTTTTCCATGATTTTTTGCCTAACCGAAGTACTAAATTACATCCAATTCCGACGAATATTCAGCTTACTGTCAAACCAATGTAGAATACACCTGTTCTCGTCCGATCTCTGAAGTTAAGCTGCATCGGGCGTGGACAGTACTTGCATGAGAGACCGGCTGGGAATATCACATGCAGTAGGCACATCAACATTTTTATTCCACCGTACATACTAACTTTTTCCCGGAATTTTTTGCCTAGCCGAAGCATTAATTGTTAACCAATTCCGACGAATTTTTAGCCTACTGACAAACCATTGCAGAATACACCAGTTCTAGTCCGATCACTGAAGTTAAGCTCACCGGACGTGGTTACTACTTGCATGGGAGACCGGCTGCGAATACCACGTGCAATAGGCTCATCAACATTTTAATTTCACAGTACATACTAACTTTTTACCGGGATTTTTTGCCTAGCCGAAGCATTAAATGTCATCCAATTCCGACATTTATTCAGCCTAATGACAAACCATTGCAGAATACTCCAGTTCTCGACCGGTCACTGAAGTTAATCTGCATCGGGCGTGGTTAGTACTTGCATGGGAGACCGTCTGGGAATACCACGCGCAGTAGGCTCATCAACATTTTTATTCCACATTGCATACTAACTTTTTCCCATGATTTTTTGCCTAGACGAAGCATTAAATTACATACCATTCAGACGAATATTCAGCCTATGGCCAAACCATTGCAAAATACACCAGTTCTCGTCCGATCACTGAAGTTCAGCTGCATCGGGCGTGGTCAGTTCTTGCATGGGAGACAGGCTGGGAATACCAAGTGCAGTATTTATTCCACCGTAAAGACTAACGTTTTACCCGGATTTTTTGCCTAGCCGAAGTACTAAATTACATCCGATTCCGACGAATATTCTGCCTACTGCCAAACCATAGCAGAATACACCAGTTCTCATCCGGTCACTGAAGTTAAGCTGCATCGGGCGTGGTTAGTACTTGCATGGGAGACCGGCTGGGATACACGTGCAGTAGCTTATCACCATTTTGATTCCACTGCACATACTAACTTTCTCCCGGGATTTTTTGCTTAGCCGAAGTATTAAATTACATCCAATTCCAACGAATATCCAGCCTACTGCCAAACCATTGCAGAATACACCAGTTCTCGTCCGATCACTGAAGTTAAGCTGCATCGGGCGTGGTTAGTACTTGCATGGGAGACCGGCTGGGAATACCACGTGCATTAGGCTCATCAACATTTTATTCCACTGCACATACTAACATTTTCCCGGGATTTTTTGCTTAGCCGAAGTATTAAATTACATCCAATTCCAACGAATATCCAGCCTACTGCCAAACCATTGCAGAATACACCAGTTCTCGTCCGATCACTGAAGTTAAGCTGCATCGGGCGTGGTTAGTACTTGCATGGGAGACCGGCTGGAATACCAAGTGCACTAGGCTCATCAATTTTTTTATTCCACCGTACATACAAACTTTTTCCCGGTATTTTTTGCCGAGCCGATGTATTAAATTACATCAAATTCCGACGAATATTCAGCCTACTGCCAAACCATTGCAGAATACACCAGTTCTCGTCCGATCTCTGAAGTTAGGCTGCATCTGGCGTGGTTAATACTTGCATGGAAGACCGGCTTGGAATACCACGTGTAGTAGGCTTATCAACATTTTTATTCCACCGTACAAGCCAAATTTTTCCCGGGATTTTTTGCCTCGCCGAAGCGTTAAACGACATGCAATTCTGACGAATATTCAGCCTACTGCAAAACCAACGCAGAATACACCAGTTCTTGTCTGATCACTGAAGTTAAGCTGCATCAGGTGTGGTTAGTACTTGCATGGGAGACCGGCTGGGAATACGACGTGCAGTAGGCTCATCAACATTTTTATTCCACACTACATACTAACTTTTACCCATGATTTTTTGCCTAGCCGTAGCATTAAATGACATCCAATTCCGACGAATATTCAGCCTACTGCCAAACCATTTCAGAATACACCAGTTCTCGTCCGATTACTGAAGTTAAGCTGCATCGGACGTGTTTAGTACTTGCATGAGAGACCATCTGGGAATATCACGTGCAGTAGGCTTCTCAACATTTTTATTCCACCGTACATACCAACTTTTTCCCGAGATTTTTTCCTTACCGACGCGTTAAACGACATGCAATTCCGACGAATATTCAGCCTACTGTCAAACCATTGCAGAACACACCAGTTCTTGTCTGATCACTGAAGTTAAGCTGCATCAGGCGTGGTTAGTACTTGCATGGGAGACCGGCTGGGAATACGAAGTGCAGTAGGCTCATCAACATTTTCATTCCACATTACATACTAACTTTTACCCATGATTTTTTGCCTAGCCGTAGCATTAAATGACATCCAATTCCGACGAATATTCAGCCTACTGCAAAACCAACGCAGAATACACCAGTTCTTGTCCGATCACTGAAGTTAAGTTGCATCGGGTGTGGTTAGTACTTACATGGGAGACCGGCTGGGAATACCATGTGCAGTAGGCTTCTCAACATTTTTATTCCACCGTACATACCAACTTTTTCCCGAGATTTTTTCCTTACCGACGCGTTAAACGACATGCAATTCCGACGAATATTCAGCCTACTGTCAAACCATTGCAGAACACACCAGTTCTTGTCTGATCACTGAAGTTAAGCTGCATCAGGCGTGGTTAGTACTTGCATGGGAGATCGGCTGGGAATACGAAGTGCAGTAGGCTCATCAACATTTTTATTCCACATTACATACTAACTTTTACCCATGATTTTTTGCCTAGCCGTAGCATTAAATGACATCCAATTCCGACGAATATTCAGCCTACTGCAAAACCAACGCAGAATACACCAGTTCTTGTCCGATCACTGAAGTTAAGTTGCATCGGGCGTGGTTAGTACTTGCATGGGAGACCGGCTGGGAATACCATGTGCAGTAGGCTTCTCAACATTTTTATTCCACCGTACATACCAACTTTTTCCCGGGATTTTTTCCATACCGATGCGTTAAACGACATGCAATTCCGACGAATATTCAGCCTACTGTCAAACCATTGCAGAACACACCAGTTCTCGTTTGATCACTGAATTTATGCTACATCGGCGTGGTTAATACTTGCTTGGGAGACCGGCTGAGAATACCTCGTGCAGTAGGCTCATCAACATTTTTATTCCACATTACATACTAACTTTTACCCATGATTTTTTGCCTAGCCGTAACATTAAATGACATCCAATTCCGACGAATATTCAGCCTACTGCCAAACCATTGCAGAGTACACCAGTTCTCGTCCGACCACTGAGGTTAAGCTGCATCGGGCGTGGTTAGTACTTGCATGGGAGACCTGCTGGGAATGCCACGTGCAGTAGGCTTATCAACATTTTTATTCCACCGTACATACTATCTTTTTCCCTTGATTATTTGCCTAGCCGAAATATTAATTGAAATCTAATTCCAACGAATATTCAGCCTACTGCCAAACCATTGCAGAATACACCAGTTCTCCTCCGATCACTGAAGTTAAGCCGCATCGGGCATGGTTAGGACTTGCACGGGAGACCGGCTGGGAATACCACGTGCAGTAGGCCCATCAACATTTTTATTCCACATTACATTCTAACTTTTTCCCATGATTTTTTGCCTAGACGAAGCATTAAATGACATACAATTCGGACGAATATTCAGCCTACTGCCAAACCATTGCAGAATACACCAGTTCTTGACTGATCACTGAAGTTAAGCTGCATCCGGCGTGGTTGCATGGGAGACCTGCCTGGAATACCATGTGCATTAGGCTCATCAACATTTTTATTCCACCGTACATACTAACTTTTTCCTATGATTTTTTGCCTAGCCAAATCATTAAATGGTATCCAATTCCGACGAATTTTCATCCTACTGACAAACCATTGCAGAATACACCAGTTCTAGTCCGATCACTGAAGTTAAGCTCACCATACGTGGTTAGTACTTGCATGGGAGACCGGCTGAGAATACCACGTGCAGTAGCCTCATCAACATTTTTATTCCACCGTACATACTAACTTTTTCCCGGGGTTTTTTGCCTAGCCGAAGTACTAAATTACATCCAATTCCGACGAATATTCAGGCTACTGCCAAACCATAGCAGAATACACTAGTTCTCGTCCTATCACTGAAGTTATGCTGCATCGGGCGTGGTTAGTACTTGCATGGGAGACCGGCTGGGAATACCACGTGCAGTAGGCTGATGAACATTTTTATTCCACCGTGCTTACTAACTTTTTTCCATGATTTTTTGCCTAACCGAAGCATTAAATGACATCCAATTGCGACGAATATTCAGCCTACTGCCAATCCAATGCAGAATACACCAGTTCTCGTCCGATCACTGAAGTTAAGCCGCATCGGGCATGGTTAGGACTTGCACGGGAGACCGGCTGGGAATACCATGTGCAGTAGGCTTATCAACATTTTTATTCCACCGTACATACCAACTTTTTCCCGGGATTTGTTGCCTAGCCGAAGTATTAAATTACATCCAATTCCGATGAATATTTAGCCTACTGCCAAACCATTGCAGAATACACCAGTTCTCGTCCGATCACTGAAGTTAAGCTGCATCGGGCGTGGTTAGTACTTGCATGGGAGACCGGCTGGGAATACCACGTGCATTAGGCTCATCAACATTTTTATTCCACCGTACATACTAACTTTTTCCCGGAATTTTTTGCCTAGCCGAAGCATTAATTGTTAACCAATTCCGACGAATTTTCAGTCTACTGACAAACCATTGCAGAATACACCAGTTCTAGTCTGATCACTGAAGTTAAGCTCACCGGACGTGGTTATTACTTGCATGGGAAACCGGCTGAGAATACCTCGTGCAATAGGCTCATCAACATTTTTATTTCACCGTACATACTAAATTTTTCCCATGATATTTTGCATGGCCGAAGCATTAAATGTCAACCAATTTCGACGAATGTTCAGCCTACTGCCAGAGCATTGCAGAATACACCAGTTTTCGTCCGATCACTGAAGTTAAGCTCACCGGACGTGGTTAGTACTTGTATGGGAGACCAGCTGAGAATATTACGTGCAGTAGGCACATTAGCATTTTTATTCCACCGTACATACTAACTTTTCCCCTGGATTTTTTGCCTAGCCGAAGTACTAAATTACATCCAATTCCGACGAATATTCGGCTACTGCCAAACCATAGCAGAATACACTAGTTCTCGTCCTATCACTGAAGTTATGCTGCATCGGACATGTTTAGTACTTTCATGGGAGACCGGCTGGTAATACCGCGTGCAGTAGGCTCATCAAAAATTTTATTCCGCAGTACATAGTACCATTTTTCCTGGATTCTTTGCCTAGCCGAAACAATTAATGACATCCAATTCCGACGAAAATTCAGTCTACTGCCAATCCATTGCAGAATACACCAGTTCTCGTCCGATCACTGAAGTTAAGCTCACCAGACGTGGTTAGTACTTGCATGGGACACCGGCTGAGAATATCAAATATCACGTGCAGTAGGCACATTAACATTTTTATTCCACCGTACATACTAACTTTTTTCCGGGATTTTTTGAATAGCCAAGGCTTTAAATGGCATCCAATTGCGACGAATTTTCAGCCTACTGACAAACCATTGCAGAATACACCAGTTCTCGACCGATAACTGAAGTTAAGCTCACTGGACGTGGTTAGTACTTGCATGGGAGACCGGCTGAGAATATCACGTGCAGTAGGCTTATCAACATTTTTAATTCAACTGTACATGCCATACATGCCTTGAAAGAGAATAGAAAGGTCCGTCCAACTACCATGATGTATCTGATTAACCGTTATTCTTTAATCAACTTATAAGACACCCATCTGAGTGGTTTACCATTAAACATGCGCCATTTCATTGAGGCCGGGCATTGCTAAAGTAGGCCAGTTAATCGACAATGGAAGGTGGCTGGATAACGACACCATTCATCGTCAAGTGCCGATATACTCCAAACGCGTGTTTTGTTTTAGCGTTGGGCGTTATTATGAGAGCTATACCTGAAAATGGAAAAGGAAAATCGAAAATACTTTTGATACACACGTGCAAGTGAACAATCCAAAATACTATTTTGATATTATATATAAAGAAGACGATCAAGATTTCCTGCTAAACTGTCCGTTATATAAACTTGAAAAAGGGTCCATATATAAATGTCTTGTTACTCTACAATACATTAAACACCAAAACACGCAACAAAATATGATATGGCATGAAATACTATCGTTTCCCTCAGATATTACACCTAACTTTGGTAATTGCTATCTGCCACCCATATTAAAAAAAGATGGTGACCTACAGTGGCGCCTAATCCACGGCGCATATCCCCACTGGCAGGTTTTTACTAAGTTCTCGTATCAGAGACACAGATAAATGCCCTTTTGTGACGAGGTCGATG
>NW_003140646.1:0-10361 GCF_000003605.2 Saccoglossus kowalevskii | reverse complement strand
TTCATTTTGTAATGATATCTTTAATTCTCTAATTTTGGTGAATATTTTTGTCATTTTTGGTAAAAAGTGATATTTTCGACTTCTTGTTGAAAACCGCAAGTCCAATTGCTTTGATATTACATATATAGGTACTACATGTGGACTTCTCTCAGATTTGTTTATTTTGTAATGATATCTTTAATTCTCTAATTTTGGTGAATATTTTTGTCATTTTTGGTAAAAAGTGATATTTTCGACTTCTTGTTGAAAACCGCAAGTCCAATTGCTTTGATATTACATATATAGGTACTACATGTGGACCTCTCTCAGATTTGTTCATTTCATGATGATATCTTCAATTCTCTAATTTATTGTCCATTTTTAGTGAACTGCTGAAGAGTGAAATTCGTAATTTATTACCTTACTGAGTTGTGTTAGGTAAAACTGAACTTGCAATGCCTGTAGAACTACCTAGAACTCTCCTGTTTTTTTGGTTTTTTTGTGTTTTTTTATTCAGCAGACAAATATTCAAATTCTAATATACAACAATTATAAATAATAAATAATTCAAACTGTCGCACAATATCCACTATATATTGCTGATGGAAACAACACTTACTAGTTGAAGTCAACACTGTTTCATATTCAATGCCTACATAAATCTATTTCCATCTAAAAGGACTTTGATACTACTGTTTCGTTATAAGGGGTGGACCATTAAAAGCAACATTTTAAAATTTTTGACTTGATAGCATATTGTTGTTTACAAATAAGCGTCTACCCATAAGCCTTTGCGTTTTTAGCGTGCGTTGTTATCGGCCCTTAGAACTCAATTCATGTGTGCCCCTCTGCTTTAAAGGGCACACAATGTACTGTTAGTCATTAAGCTTTTTGTGTAAACTATTTATTTACTTGCATTTTTTGCGTCACATAAAGTTTGTCGTATAAGACCAATATTGAACACCTCACATCATGACAACCATTAAAAAAATATATTGTTCTTGTGAGTGAAAAATATTTTGCCTCATGATCCATTTTTCAAATGGGTCATCTCTCAGACATAACCCCAAGATTGTTACTATTCTCGATCAACCATTTTTAGATTGTCTGCATTCCACATTATCGTAGCTATAACCATCCATCCAGATCATTACAAAAGGGCTGTATAGAAATGTAATTTCTATGTCTGTGAATAATCAACTCAATTATTCATATTAAAGTGTTGTAACGCCATGGTCTGCTTGTTTTAGGAGACAAGATGGAATGTAGAATACTGCAAGTAATTTTATCACAAATTGAAAATAAAAATGGCGGTATCAGGTGTTCATTGTGCGATTAAAAACTTATCTTCAGTACTGCATCTATAGAGATGTTGATGGTGTCCCAGATTAGAATTCAGGTTAACATGGCATTTTGAATGCAAAATATTACATCTGGCTGTAAAGCTTTTCACATGTAAGAGTATGTGTACTTTAAAATAACAGTAAAAATCACACTTCTCATAAAAGCACACCTGTCCTCTTACTTTAATAGCATGTGTATTTATATGAACGTAACAAATACCGTATTTGTTCCAGTTGTAGTGTATATGCTTAGAAAAAATTACTAATATTTTAATGATTCAGAATACAGCTAATGCGTTTTTGGTTTATATATGTTTCTTTGCATATGTACTTCCAACAGAGTGAAAATTGTGAAGCTGCTACTTCATTGTTAAAGTTTTCTACACCAGATCCCTCTTTTCATCACAAATGCACAAAATACTCACGTTTATAGTCAGCACTTTCCTTAAGAAGATTGGGACAAAAATGGCCCAATATTTTGAGTGCAAACTGAAAATTGTCTCAAATTTTGTCTGTTGGCTCCAAAATTATGGTTCATTTACAGAATTATTGAAGAATATGAGAAAAAAGTGTCGAAAAATTTGAGCGTCTGGTGGTGAAAAAGTTAAAGTATATCATTTTATGCAGATTAAAGTCAGCTTTCGCAATCTTTCGCAAAATAATGCCCTATAATGTTGTCCATGTATTTTCAAAAAAATTAATTAATAATTGTTGAAAATTATCTCCATTTGGTTTAATAACAAAGAAATTTTGAAAAATGTATACAAAATGTCAGCACCCAAATTTTGTCCAGAAATGGGTAAGGGCATGTAATTGATGATTGGAATGGTTTTCAATTCATAAAATGTTCTATACACAGGTCATTAATTTCAGATCTGAAGTGAAAAGATAAATTATTCACTCCAAATATTAAATATTATGTGCATTGAAATATTATGTTGATTAAAGTTGTGGAACTGTTCATGGTATTACCGGTAATTGTTGCGAGTTAAAATAAATGCAGCGGTAAAATTCAAAGCAAGTGGAACTACTCAAGTTTCCAAGTACTGTGAGAAAAAATATATTCTCACATTTCACATGATTTATCTAACTCGGACTGCCTGATATAGCGTTTCACATTACTGTACATATGTGGTTCTTTCATCATGTGCAAAATATGTTCAGGAATTCATCAAGATATATATTATATACATGTATGTATTTCCAAACTAAGACAAACAGCTGTCTACACTAAAAACTCTTCATAAATCATATGACATGACACATGATAGAGTTATCGGTCAAAGTTCAAATTACATTTTGCATTATACAAAGAATAAAATTTATTGTTATTTAATGAGTTTCAAGTCCCAGATGAATTTTAGTACATGTTGAAAACATATATTTAATTACTAGCAACTAAATTATGATGAATCAGTCCATTAGACCAAAAATCTGTTATATATAATGTTTTTTTCCCTAAATGTCACTTGGTTTGAAGCTGGATTTCTGCTGCCAGATTTGTAAAAAGTAATTTGAATGAAAACAAAATTATTTTTAACAGTTTCCGATTTCACATCAAATCTCACTCAAAATTCTACACTGCATGTCTAAAATTGTTCAAAACCAAATACAATACCCAAACACTTGATTTGTTTCGTAGATGGCGATGGTGGAAATTTATTATCATGGAATGGTACTATTCAGACAAACTATATGTCTCTAGAAAAGTCGGTTGGTTGTGCTAAACCCTCAATACTTTATTCTGAGCTTGAAATTCACTGAGACCATGAGAAATGCCTCAAGGCCTTGCCCGATTGCCTTTTTGTTCTTAAATGTTTACTACCCATTTTCAATGAGACCTAGACATTTTCAAAATGTTTTGTCTTGAGAGTGCCCTCAGAAGTTCAAACTCTGTTATTACTTTAATAACATCTCTCATCAACCATTGAGTGTGCCACTTGATGACTAGGAACACGACTTGTGCAAAATGCACACATTACTTGCCAAAATAAAGAAGCCAATTGATCAGTATTGCGGCAAAGTTAATGACGCACTGATCCAGGATTTGTCATTTATGCAAATTTTAGGATGCGTTGTGTCCTGAGTCTGCTGCTAATCACTGATTAGTAAACAAAAGCCAAAATAAGCCACAAACATTCAAAATCTAATATTTTGTGAAACAAAACAAATGTGGGTTCAGCTAGTTTCATAATTTTCCAGTAATCTTGTGTATCACCAGCACTGCAAAACCAACTAGCTGTGATCTCTAGTGTAAGGAAGTCTGTTCATTGTATATCGATTGGATGAAAGCATGTAAAAGTGCAATCAATGATTGTGTTATAACTAAGGTTTATCACCATAACGAATCATCCATGTTGCATTTTCCTGAATCTGTTTCTTTGGAATCTACCATATGGTTTGTATCTATATAGATTTGATAGTCTGTGAAACAAATTGAACTATAACCATTAAACAATACACTGCTTTGACATAAAACATCACCGACTGTAACATTTTATTTTATACTGTGTTTTATACTTGTTTTTACATCACAGTTATTTTTTATCACAGAAAAAAGTATGCATTATTAAATAAACTAAGGAGAGACAGATTAGAGTCATCTATTATTTAAAGGTTTTAAGAGAATATTTTCTTTTGATGTGTATTGATTAATAACAAAAATGCATTTTTGTTTCACGCTCATTCATATTTGTTCACACCTCTGTTTAAAAGTAACATATCAATTAAACACATTTAACCTGACCTTCTGTAGGTGTGATTTGTACATACGTGTAAATTACGTATATCATAGATTTCACAATGTATTCCTTACATTTTGATATAATAGTAATGAGATTAATAATATAGTTTCGTGCCAGAAAGTTAAGCGGATGATATTTCAGATAAAGTAGTTCCACATCAATAAATGAGTTTCTTAGAAACCTGAGCTGATCACACACATGTACGTATTCAGTGTCTGTAATAGCAAATTGTACGTGATCATTGTACCAAAATGAGAGAATATATACCACTTATAATAAGAAAATTTTAGCACGTTCTTTTTTTTCATTTGGTTTTTGTGATATGCTGGTTACCTTGGTTACATCATGTTGGTATATCTTTATTGATTGCTCTGGAAATACTTTATTTCCGGAGTGTGTATTTTGAAGTTTTTTTTTTTACACGATTCGTGACTGATATCATTTTCTCACATTATTTGCCTAGATTGTTTGCCTTAAATGAGTACGCTTTTCATGTGTTCCTTAATATAATATCCACATGGAGTTGATATTACCTTGTCTTACCCAATTTGCAAAAATTTACCCCTTATGAATTTAAAGTGGTTTACACATGTACTAACACTCTGGAATACTGTCTTTTAAAATGCATAGTTGATAGTAAATGTTTTTATGGTATATTGAACAAAATTGGATGGGAACTCTGATAGACTTGTAATGGACCTTCTTATGACCATTACAATCACTAGTAGCATTCTTCTCTTCCAGAATGTGGAAATTATTAGCTCACTAAATTACACACTTGATTATAGCTTATTTGTGTTGTTAGCTGTAGTAATATTCCTGTCAGAATTCAGCAAAGTTGCTATTCTCCATACTGATTTTTGTTGACTACCGCAAACGTAAATTGACTGCATTTTTGATGATGGTACAGCAGTTTTTAGTTTTTGACAATTTGAAAATATGATTTTGATTCAAATACTGTAAAAACCATTTATTTTCACTGGCATTTAATTTCACTATTTTGATTTTTTGAGAAATTTCACTGGGTTTTAATTTAAATTCATGAACTTGGCTGGGAAACAATGAATTTCTTGTGTTATTTCACATGTTTAATGTCTTTTACAGTAGGTTCAAAAAGTCTTAAAGACGCAAGTCAGTCAACCCTATCTTTTAATCCTAGTACATTGATGATGCTTGTGTGTTTCCAGTTTGTAGATTTGACATTTTGTGGGCAAAATCACTATTATATCATACAATCACTATTATTCATAATCACGTTTGTCCAATTTAATTGGGACTGTGTAGTCACCTAAAAAATGATGAAAAACATCCTGTCGAGAGGTGTTTAGAACTGCTAGACTTGAACGGTTCTCTATTTATAAACCCTACTTCGTGCAGTGAATTGAATTTTGCAGAAAAAATAACAATGCTTATTGCACGTATTGTATACATTGGTACATGTACATCACATGAAAC
Organism: Saccoglossus kowalevskii; assembly: GCF_000003605.2. Taxonomy (NCBI): domain Eukaryota; kingdom Metazoa; phylum Hemichordata; class Enteropneusta; family Harrimaniidae; genus Saccoglossus; species Saccoglossus kowalevskii. The sequence continues at coordinate 4,840 of NW_003140646.1, read as the reverse complement.
TTATATCAAACACGTGCACTGTAACAATTGTGCTATTTATAATGGAATATGTGTACATATTATGTGAAATAGAATGTGTGTACATTAATAAATGATAATACATGACATTTCATGGGGAAAAAAAGGGTAACAAAAGGATTTTCTCCATCTGTGCGAATGTTCAATCTGACGAAAGAAATATAAGTTGTTCAGAATACTGTGTTTTATTGCAATAATAGAAACGTTTTTAAGGAAAACAAAACCAGTGCAAGGCCTTTATTAGTCCCCGTTCGGATGAAGTCTGAAAAGGGGGACTTATAATTTGGTCTCCGTGCGTCCGTCCGTGCGTCCGTCCAGAGTCATATCTCAAAATACCTTGGACCGATTCTGTTCATTCTTTGCATGTGCCTAGTACTTTATGTGGGACATAAGCACATGCAGTGGTTTAACGATTCAATTCTAAATGGCCGACTGGCAGCCATCTTGTTTTTTGAAAATGTTGCATTTTGGACATGCTTTGTCAGTTGTCATTCAAACTTGGTACGTAGATTATACATGTTAGGATACATGTCCATGACGATTTATTTCGCAATTGGATCAAAGATGGTTGACTGGCAGGCATCTTGTTTTTGTTTATTTTATGCAGTATCTTGGACGTGCTCTGTCAGTTTTCATTCAAATTTGGCACATACAATGTACATGTACTTTATACATGTTAGGATGCATGTCCATGACAATTTGTTTCAAAATCTGGTCAAGGATGGCCGATTGACAGCCATCTGACTCTTCGGCCTTACTACTATATTTCCACAATTTATGTACCATTTTCATTCGTATTTGGCACATACATCATACATATCAGAGTGTTTCATAATCAGATCAAAGATGGCCGAATAACAGCTGCTTTTATTTTTGGCCATATTACTACTACACGGAACACGTGTTTTGATGTAAATAAACAATCTGTTTTATACGCCACTTGGAACTCAAGTTTCAAGGACACGCTCGCGACAACCCCTCCGCTTTAATATGACTAGCACAAAGAGAACTTTCAAAAATATAACGGGGACTGTGTCATTTTTGATGACTTGTTGATTCTTCATTTTAAATGAGAGAATTACAACTAGAATGCTCAGAATATAGTCGTGGGAACTGCAGATATGCTACTCAAAATCTATTGGACAGTTTAAACTGAAATTAGAAATTAATTAGAAACTTAAAGAGTTGATAAAAAAAATTTAATCACAGTATTCTTGTATATTAATTGTCATGAAAAACTGCTCACAAAAAAAAAAAAAAAACACACCAAAAATGAATGTGAAGCCAGAAACAATGTTCAGATTACCATCGGGTAATCCCTATGGCATATGTTCTACCATATTTGCCAATATCTAAGCTTTCAGATAATGTATAGGTTGTTATAGAAGCATACTTAGTAATCAATTTTTTCTCTTAATGTGCACCGAGTGTCATTATAATAATGGAAAACATTTTCAAGAAAGTCAAAACTAGTGTGAATCTTGTTGAGGGATATTAGAGTATCAAGATGCCTTATGAAGGATCAACAGATTAGCGAATAGATTCAAAGATTTCACTCAGACTGATGAACGCCCACATGAAGCTTCTATTATTTCGTATGTCTACTTTTAACCGTTAGAAAAAATACATTTCCTTTTTTAATGTGAGAAGATAAATAATTGTTTATACTAAGGTGTGAACATTTTTTTCAAATCAAATAAATGTTTTATAAATATGTGAAAGCAAGCAACTTGGACTAGTGATAATGCCATAGATGATGAGCACCATTGGTGCAGATTGCACAGCAGTCACTGCTTTATACATTTCTATCAAAAACACATGTAAGAAAACGTTTGTATGTGGTATATAGATATTATGTCTTTCATTATCATCATTTGGTTGTTGATAACCTTTGTCCTTTGCAGCATTGTAAGTTACCCATTGTTATGTTTTGCCTTGATTTTAAAGGATGATGGTTGTTGTGACTCAAAACTTGTACATTGTAACACTGCGCATTTGTAGAGTGGGTATTGGATTGCCGTTTCACTTCCACTATTAAACATCTTGAATTGCTGCTAAAATTTCGGTCAAATCCAGGGCATTGATTGGCGGATAAATTTAGCCTGCTATTAATCTGAATATGCTAATTTGTCAAACAATGGATGACAGTTGCACGTTTTCCCCACATGCATGTACATCAAGTGCTGGTTGTCATAGTGACAAATGTGTTGCCCTACTTTATGATGTTGCAATAAATTTACATGATTATTGAGCAAAGTTTTAGCAGTGTCTCCAGAAATTAGATGTCAAGTAGCTACATGTACAACATTTGTCCCAACTTGTGATATCTTAACTGGTATGATAATTTAATGGAGACTTGAATTAAAATCATTTATTTATAAATATTTCCATATTTTCCAATTCAAACTGAAATGAGAGATTTCTATCGGCCCATAACATTGGAACATTTTCAAATGATGTACTTATGCATGCACTCATCGATTGGCTAATTGGATTCAACTGCTATTGACATGCATAAAAACTTTTGTTGTGTCGAGAACAAGTAAAAAACTGTTACACATCACTTTGTACTGAACTTTGAAATACCTGTTTCATCAGACATGAAAAGCTTAATAATATATGTAAAAAGACTATAAAAATGTTTTCAATTTGGCCGCACAGACTACATGTATTTAAATGCTTGTTAATGCATATCGTTCGTAAATTTTTTTATTCACATAGCATCCTTGTTACATAGCGTCTCCAGACAGAACTAGCATGTCCTGTGTTATTTGAATCCCATTGATGTGGCTGAATATTGAAAATAGATTTCTTGTTAAATTGAATGTCACTGTATGTGCAATTAGCAAGTACCATTGCTGACATATAGTGCATTTTAACCATATTCCAGTTTGGGACTATGTTACAGGGCTGTGTGACCATCTTCCTAGACATAACAGCATTTAAATGCGTTAATATCCAGGTTTGGTCAAACATAATCACATGCAAACTTTAACCAAGGTTCCCATTCATTGAGTCTGTGACACACTCACCCAGAGTAGAAGGTCGATTCTTTTTAACCCAATATCAGATTGAACTCTGGTCTACCAATTATGAGTATGATGCAACAACCACCATGCCACCAGTAACCAGTATAATTTGTAATGTGACATCGATATTTGCTGCATGAAAACAGTACAGCGAGAGAGCAGTATACATTAATTAATACTACAACACGATACATGTTCAAAATTAATATTAATTATTTTGTTCTTTTGAATACATGCATTATATGTTTAATTGAATCGACAAAATATCCTTTAAAACAAAAAACAAACATTTTTGCATTTATTGTACATGTAATAATAAAATAATAATAATAATTTAGAAATACACACAAATCTATCAGTATTCAGTAACAAAGAATGAAATGCAATGAAACAAAAAAAATAAAATGAAATTAAAAAAATCAAAGACAATGTATGTGATATAAAAATCCCCCACAAAAAGTGAGTTTCAAGTTTCAAAAGGATGTGTGAAGACAAGAGGAAAAAAAATTTTTTTTTGGCTATTATACCTAATTGTAAACAGGAAATCCTTGAAGTTGATATCATGTTGCGGACCTAATTAACCTACATGTAAACTCCAATTATCAATATAGAAGTCATCAGCCTGCAGCCATTCAACTGTCAAGCTTACAAACAGGTGTATATATCTGACCGATACAAATAAGACCAAATAACAAAAAATACGTAAATGTAGATAAAAATGTTGGTAGGGTTTTTATTTTGTTGTTTTATTTTTACAATTTATGAACTGTACTTTCACTTGTTATTGCATAAACATACTTTTAAAGTAATGTATAAAATTACACATTGAGTTTGTTGTGATGATAGATTTGCACATCCACATACATGTACTGAATTAAAAGAAATTCAAAATGGACAAACTTATCATTGATGAAAATGATAGGTGAACACAAAATAGAAAAATTCATACACAAAAAAATGGGTTATTTTAGCAAAAAAATTAATAAATATTTTCCCCCTCAAATTTTGGTTAGGTATGGTTTACCAGCGAAACACTGTACAGTTGTCTTTGATCTCAAAAACTTACTTCTCCCCCAAGACAAATTAAATGAGCTGTCTATTTTAGATGTCTGTTAATACTTTTTGAAGTAAAGTGAAAATTTGTTGTTATTCTCTGCGGCAAACCAGTGAAATAGAAAACTAACTTGTTCAATTATGGTAAGTGTATGTTTTTAAAACAAATTGTCAAAGCCTGGAGCATGTTGATTATCAGATTGGTCAATAAATTTCATCCACCCTGCATATTATTTTCACTACCTGTGTGAGTTGATTATAAATGTCACCAAGTTGTCTTATTACTGTAATATGTTGTACTTTATGAGACCAAACATGCAGGTCAACTTGGCTATCATAACTTTTCATTTGCAACACTTTATTTAGTGATTTTGTGCATTTTTACTCGTTAACAGACAGTAAGAATAGTTGCTTTAAGCATATATCATCGTAATTAAGACATTTATTGTTAGATTATAGAGAGAAATGATTTGAACACAAAGCATAATAAATTATTGTTCATTTCGTTTTCATGTCTATTATTTTGCCGTTAATTGAATATTATTTTAAACCTGATGAACCTTGTTTATTGAATATTTAAAAAAAATTACATTTGTCAGCATACTTTGTCGAGGTCATTGACTTAATGTACATTGTACTTGGTAATGTACAGTGCCACAGTAAGAATTTGTTGATAACATAATCAGTATGTATTTCAGAAAGTTTACATTAAATGGAAAGGGTTTCTTTAGGCTTCCTCA
>NW_003140636.1:0-17563 GCF_000003605.2 Saccoglossus kowalevskii | reverse complement strand
GACGTAGAACAAAATGACACCCCCCAAGTGGACTAGTGTTTACAGTGATGTGTATAACCTATGACGTAGAACTGAATGAACACAATCAAGTGGACTAGTGTGTACAGTTGATGTTCATAACCTATGACGTAGAACAGAATAAACACCCGCAAGTGGAATAGTGTGTACAGTTGATGTTTATAACCCTATGACGTAGAACAGAATGAACACCCTCAAGATGACTAGTGTGTATAGTTGATGTTCATAACCCTATGACGTAGAATATAATGAACACTCTCAATAGGACTAGTGTGTGCAGTTAGTGTTAATAACACTATGACGTATAACTGTAAGAACACCTTCAGGTGGACTAGTGTTTACAGTTGATGTTCATAACCCTATGACGTAGAACAGAATGAACACCCTCAAGTAGACTACTGTGTACAGTTGATATTCATAACATATGGACTAGTGTGTAGAGTTGATATTCATAACCCTATGACGTAGAACTGCATGAACACCCTCAAGTGGACTTGATGTTCATAATCCTATGACGTAGAACTGAATGAACACCCTCAAGTGAACTAGTGTGTACAGCTGATGTTTAAAACCCTATGACGTAGAACTGAATGAATACCCTCAAGTGGACTAGTGTGTACAGTTGATGTTCATAAAACCCTATGACGTAGAACAGAATAAACACCCTCAAGTGGAATAGTGTGTACAGTTGATGTGTATTACCCTATGACGTAGAACAGAATGAATACCCTCAAGTGAAGTAGTGTTTACAGTTGATGTTCATATCCCTATGACGTAGAACAAAATGAACACCTTCAAGTGAACTAGTGTGTACAGTTGATGTTCATAACCCTATGACGTAGAACAAAATGAACACCCTCAAGTGGACTGGAGTTTACAGTTGATGTTCATAACCCTATGACGTAGAACAGAATGAACACCCTCAAGTCAACTAGTGTGTACAGTTGATGTTCAAAACCCTGTGCCGTAGAACAGGATGAACACCCCCAAGTGGACTAGTGTGTACAGTTGATGTTCATAACCCTATGACGTAGAACAGAATGAACACCCCCAAGTAGACTCGTGTTTACAGTTGATGTTCATAACCATATGACGTAGAACAGAATGAACACCCTCAAGTAGACTAGGGTTTACAGTTGATGTTCATAACCAAATGACGCAGAACTGAATGAACACCCTCAAGTCGACTAGTGTGTACAGTTGATGTTCATAACCCTATGACGTAGAACAGAATGAACACCCCCAAGTAGACTAGTGTTTACAGTTGATGTTCATATCCCAATGGCGTAGAACAAAATGGACACCCTAAAGTGAACTAGTGTGTACAGTTGATGTTCATAACCCTATGACGTAGAACAAAATAAACACCCTCAAGTAGACTAGGGTTTGCAGTTGATGTTCATAAAACCCTATGACGTAGAACAGAATAAACACCCTCAAGTGGAATAGTGTGTACAGTTGATGTTCATAACCCTATGACGTAAAACAAAATGAACACCCTCAAGTGGACTGGTGTTTACAGTTGATGTTCATAACAATATGACATAGAACAAAATAAATACCTTCAGCAGACTAGTGTGTACAGTTGATGTTCATAAAACCCTATGACGTAGAAACAGAATAAACACCCTCAAGTGGACTAGTGTGTACAGTTGATGTTCATAAAACCCTATGACGTAGAACAGAATAAAACACCCTCCAGTGGAATAGTGTGTACAGTTGATGTTTATTACCCTATGACGTAGAACAGAATGAATACCCTCAAGTGAAGTAGTGTTTACAGTTGATGTTCATATCCCTATGACGTAGAACAAAATGAACACCCTCAAGTGAACTAGTGTTTACAGTTGATGTTCATAACCCTATGACGTAGAACAAAGTGAACACCCCCAAGTGGACTAGTGTTTACAGTTGATGTTTATAACCCTATGACGTAGAACAGAATGAACACCCTCAAGTGGACTAGTGTTTACAGTTGATGTTCATAACCCTATGACGTAGAACAGAATGTATACCCTCAAGTGGACTAGTGTGTACAGTTGATGTTCATAACCCTATGACGTAGAACTGAATGAACACCCTCAAGTGGACTAGTGTGTTCAGTTGATGTTCATAATCCTATGACGTAGAACTGAATGAACACCCTCAAGTGATCTAGTGTGTACAGTTAGTGTTCATAACCCTGTGACGTAGAACAGAATGAACATCATCAAGTGGACTAGTGTGTACAGTTGATATTCATAACCCCAAGACATAGAACTGAATGAACACCCTCAAGTGGACTAGTGTGTACAGTTGATGTTCATAACCCTATGACGTAGAACAAAATGAACACACTCAAGTAGACTTGTGTGTACAGTCGATGTTTATAACTCTATGACGTAGAACAGAATGAACACAATCAAGAAGACTAGTGTTTACAGTTGATGTTCATAACCCTATGACGTACAATAAAATGAAAACCCTCAAGTGGACTAGTGTGTACAGTTGATGTTCATAACCCTATGACGTAGAATAAACTGAACGCTCTCAAGTGGAGTAGTGTTTACAGTTGATGTTCATAACCCTATGACGTAGAACAAAGTGAACACCCCCAAGTGGACTAGTGTTTACAGTTGATGTTCATAACCATATGACATAGAACTGAATGAACACCCTCAAGTGGACTAGTGTGTACAGTTGATGTTCATAACCCTATGACGTAGAACAGAATGAACACCCCAAGTAGACTAGTGTGTACAGTTGATGTTCATAACCATATGACATAGAACTGAATGAACACCCTCAAGTGGACTAGTGTGTACAGTTGATGTTCATAACCCTATGACGTAGAACAGAATGAACACCCCCAAGTAGACTAGTGTGTACAGTTGATGTTCATAACCATATGACGTAGAACTGAATGAACACCCTCAAGTGGACTAGTGTGTACAGTTGATGTTCATAATCCTATGACGTAGAACTGAATGAACACCCTCAAGTGAACTAGTGCGTACAGCTGATATTCATAAAACCCTATGACGTAGAACAGAATAAACACCCTCAAGTGGAATAGTGTGTACAGTTGATGTTTATTAGCCTATGACGTAGAACAGAATGAATAACCTCAAGTGAAGTAGTGTTTGCAGCTGATGTTCATATTCCTATGACGTAGAACAAAGTGAACCCCCCCAAGTGGACTAGTGTTTACAGTTGATGTTTATAACCCTATGACGTAGAACAGAATGAACACCCTCAAGTGGACTAGTGTTTTCAATTGATGTTTATAACCCTATGACGTAGAACAGAATGAACACTCTCAAGTAGACTAGTGTGTACAGTTGATGTTCATAACCATATGACATAGAACTGAATGAACACCCTCAAGTGGACTAGTGTGTACAGCTGATGTTTATAACCAATGGACGTAGAACTGAATGAACACCCGCAAGTGGACTAGTGTGTACAGTTGATGTTCATAAAACCCTATGACGTAGAGCAGAATAAACACCCTCAAGTGGAATAGTGTGTACAGTTGATGTTTATTACCCTATGACGTAGAACAGAATGAATACCCTCAAGTGAAGTAGTGTTTACAGTTGATGTTCATATCCCTATGACGTAGAACAAAATAAACACCCTCAAGTGAACTAGTGTGTACAGTTGATGTTCATAACCCTATGACGTAGAACAAAATGAACACCTTCAAGTGGACTGGAGTTTACAGTTGATGTTCATAACCCTATGACGTAGAACAGAATGAACACCCTCAAGTCAACTAGTGTGTACAGTTGATGTTCATAACCCTGTGCCGTAGAACAGAATGAACACCCCCAAGTGGACTAATGTTTACAGTTGATAATCATAACCCTATGACGTAGAACAAAGTGAACACCCCCAAGTGGACTAGTGTTTACAGTTGATGTGTATAACCCTATGACGTAGAGCTGAATGAACACCCTCAAGTGGACTAGTGTGTACAGTTGATGTTCATAACCCTATGACGTAGAACAGAATAAACACCCTCAAGTGGAATAGTGTGTACAGTTGATGTCTATAACCCTATGACGTAGAATAGAATGAAAACCCTCAAGTGGACTAGTGTGTATAGTTGACGTTCATAACCCTGTGACGTAGAACAGAATGAACACCCTCAAGTGGGCTGGTGTTTACAGTTGATGTTCATAACCATATGACGTAGAACTGAATGAACACCCCTCAAGTGGACTAGTGTGTACAGTGATGTTCATAATCCTATGACGTAGACTGAATGAACACCTCAGTGACTAGTGCGTACAGCTGATGTTCATAAAACCCTATGACGTAGAACAGAATAAACCACCCTCAAGTGGAATAGTGTGTACAGTTGATGTTCATAACCCTATGACGTAAAACAAAATTCACACCCTCAAGTGGACTGGTGTTTACAGTTGATGTTCATAACAATATGACATAGAACAGAATAAATACCTTCAAGCAGACTAGTGTGTACTGTTGATGTTCATAACCCTATGACGTAGAACAGAATGAACACCCACAAGTGGACTAGTGTGTACAGTTGATGTTCATAATCCTATGACGTAGAACTGAATGAACACCCTCAAGTGAACTAGTGTGTACAGCTGATGTTTATAACCCTATGACGTAGAACTGAATGAACACCCTCAAGTCGACTAGTGTGTACAGTTGATGTTCATAAAACCCTATGACGTAGAACAGAATAAACACCCTCAAGTGGAATAGTGTGTACAGTTGATGTTTATTACCCTATGACGTAGAACAGAATGAATACCCTCAAGTGAAGTAGTGTTTACAGTTGATGTTCATATCCCTATGACGTAGAACAAAATGAACACCCTCAAGTGAACTAGTGTGTACAGTTGATGTTCATAACCTATGACGTAGAACAAAATGAACACCTTCAAGTGGACTGGAGTTTACAGTTGATGTTCATAACCCTATGACGTAGAACAGAATGAACACCTTCAAGTAGACTAGTGTGTACAGTTGATGTTCATAACCCTGTGCCGTAGAACAGAATGAACACCCCCAAGTAGACTAGTGTTTACAGTTGATATTCATAACCCTATGACGTAGAACAAAATGAACACCCCCAAGTGGACTAGTGTTTACAGTTGATGTGTATAACCCTATGACGTAGAACTGAATGAACACAATCAAGTGGACTAGTGTGTACAGTTGATGTTCATAACCCTATGACGTAGAACAGAATAAACACCCGCAAGTGGAATAGTGTGTACAGTTGATGTTTATAACCCTATGACGTAGAACAGAATGAACACCCTCAAGATGACTAGTGTGTATAGTTGATGTTCATAACCCTATGACGTAGAATATAATGAACACTCTCAATAGGACTAGTGTGTGCAGTTAGTGTTAATAACACTATGACGTATAACTGTAAGAACACCTTCAGGTGGACTAGTGTTTACAGTTGATGTTCATAACCCTATGACGTAGAACAGAATGAACACCCTCAAGTAGACTACTGTGTACAGTTGATATTCATAACATATGGACTAGTGTGTAGAGTTGATATTCATAACCCTATGACGTAGAACTGCATGAACACCCTCAAGTGGACTTGATGTTCATAATCCTATGACGTAGAACTGAATGAACACCCTCAAGTGAACTAGTGTGTACAGCTGATGTTTAAAACCCTATGACGTAGAACTGAATGAATACCCTCAAGTGGACTAGTGTGTACAGTTGATGTTCATAAAACCCTATGACGTAGAACAGAATAAACACCCTCAAGTGGAATAGTGTGTACAGTTGATGTGTATTACCCTATGACGTAGAACAGAATGAATACCCTCAAGTGAAGTAGTGTTTACAGTTGATGTTCATATCCCTATGACGTAGAACAAAATAAACACCCTCAAGTGAACTAGTGTGTACAGTTGATGTTCATAACCCTATGACGTAGAACAAGATGAACACCTTCAAGTGGACTGGAGTTTACAGTTGATGTTCATAACCCTATGACGTAGAACAGAATGAACACCCTCAAGTCAACTAGTGTGTACAGTTGATGTTCATAACCCTGTGCCGTAGAACAGAATGAACACCCCCAAGTGGACTAATGTTTACAGTTGATATTCATAACCCTATGACGTAGAACAAAGTGAACACCCCCAAGTGGACTAGTGTTTACAGTTGATGTGTATAACCCTATGACGTAGAGCTGAATGAACACCCTCAAGTGGACTAGTGTGTACAGTTGATGTTCATAACCCTATGACGTAGAACAGAATAAACACCCTCAAGTGGAATAGTGTGTTCAGTTGATGTCTATAATCCTATGACGTAGAACTGAATGAACACCCTCAAGTGGACTAGTGTGTACAGTTGATGTTTATTACCCTATGACGTAGAACAGAATGAATACCCTCAAGTGAAGTAGTGTTTACAGCTGATGTTCATATTCCTATGACGTACAACAAAATGAACACCCTCAAGTCGAGTAGTGTGTACAGTTGATGTTCATAACCCTATAACGTAGAACAGAATGAACACCCTCAAGTGGACTGGTGTTTACAGTTGATGTTCATAACCCTATGACGTAGAACAGAATGAACAACCCCAAGTGGGCTAGTGTTTACCGTTGATGTTTATAACCCTATGACGTAGAACAGAATGAACACCCTCAAGTAGACTAGTGTGTACAGTTGATGTTCATAACCATATGATGTAGAACTGAATGAACACCCTCAAGTGGACTAGTGTGTACAGTTGATGTTCATAACCCTATGACGTAGAACAGAATGAACACCCCCAAGTAGACTAGTGTGTACAGTAGATGTTCATAACCATATGACGTAGAACTGAATGAACACCCTCAAGTGGACTAGTGTGTACAGTTAATGTTGATAACCCTATGACGTAGAACAGAATGAACACCCTCAAGTGGACTAGTGTTTACAATAGATGTTCATAACCCTATGACGTAGAACAGAATGAATACCCTCAAGTGGACTGGTGTTTACAGTTGATGTTCATAACCCTATGACGTAGAACAGAATGAACATCCTCAAGTCAACTAGTGTGTACAGTTGATGTTCATAACCCTGTGCCGTAGAACAGAATGAACACCCCCAAGTGGACTAGTGTTTACAGTTGATGTTTATAACCCTATGACGTAGAACAGAATGAACACCCTCAAGTAGACTAGTGTGTACAGTTGATGTTCATAACCCTATGACGTAGAACAAAATGAACACCCTCAAGTGGACTGGTGTTTACAGTTGATGTTCATAAACCTATGACGTAAAACAGAAGGAACACCTTCAAGTAGACTAGTGTGTACAGTTGATGTTCATAACCCTATGACGTAGAACAGAATGAACACCCTCAAGTCAACTAGTGTGTACAGTTGATGTTCATAACCCTGTGCCGTAGAACAGAATGAACACCCCCAAGTGGACTAGTGTTTACAGTTGATGTTTATAACCCTATGACGTAGAACAGAATGAACACCCTCAAGTAGACTAGTGTGTACAGTTGATGTTCATAACCATATGACGTAGAACTGAATGAACACCCTCAAGTGGACTAGTGTGTACAGTTGATGTTCATAACCCTATAACGTAGAACAGAATGAACACTCTCAAGTAGACTAGTGTGTACAGTTGATGTTCATAACCATATGACGTAGAACTGAATGAACACCCACAAGTGGACTAGTGTGTACAGTTAATGTTGATAACCCTATGACGTAGAACAGAATGAACACCCTCAAGTGGACTAGTGTTTACAATTGATGTTCATAACCCTATTACGTAGAACAGAATGAATACCCTCAAGTGAAGTAGTGTTTACAGTTGATGTTCATATCCTTATGACGTAGAACAAAATGAACACCCTCAAGTGAACTTTTGTGTACAGTTGATGTTCATAACCCTATGACGTAGAACAAAATGAACACCCTCATGTGGACTGGTGTTTACAGTCGATGTTCATAACCCTATGACGTAGAACAAAATGAACACCATTAAGTGGAGTAATGTTTACAGTTGAGGTTCATAAACCTATGACGTAGAACAAAATGAACACCCTTAAGTGGACTAATGTTTACAGTTGATGTTCATAACCCTATAACGTAAAACAAAATTAACACCCTCAAGTGGACTGGTGTTTATAGTTGATGTTCATAACCCTATGACGTAGAACAGAATGAACACCTTCAAGCAGACTAGTGTGTACAGTTGATGTTCATAACCCTATGACGTAGAACAGAATGAACACCCTCAAGTCAACTAGTGTGTACAGTTCATGTTCATAACCCTGTGCCGTAGAACAGAATGAACACCCCCAAGTGGACTAGTGTTTACAGTTGATGTTTATAACCCTATGACGTAGAACAGAATGAACACTCTCAAGTAGACTAGTGTGTACAGTTGATGTTCATAACCATATGACGTAGAACTGAATGAACACCCTCAAATGGACTAGTGTGTACAGTTGATGTTCATAACCCTATGACGTAAAACAGAATGAACACCCCCAAGTAGCCTATTGTGTAAAGTTGATGTTCATAACCATATGACGTAGAACTGAATGAACACCCTCAAGTGGACTAGTGTGTACAGTTGATGTTCATAACTCTATAACGTAGAACAGAATGAACACCCTCAAGTGGACTAGTGTGTACAGTTGATGTTCATAACCCTATGACGTAGAACTGAATGAACACCCTCAAGTGGACTAGTGTGTACAGTTAATGTTCATAATCCTATGACGTAGAACTGAATGAACACCCTCAAGTGAACTAGTGTGTACAGCTGATGTTTATAACCCTATGACGTAGAACTGAATGAACACCCTCAAGTCGACTAGTGTGTACAGTTGATGTTCATAAAACCCTATGACGTAGAACAGAATAAACACCCTCAAGTGGAATAGTGTGTACAGTTGATGTTTATTACCCTATGACGTAGAACAGAATGAATACCCTCAAGTGAAGTAGTGTTTACAGTTGATGTTCATATCCCTATGACGTAGAACAAAATGAACACCCTCAAGTGAACTAGTGTGTACAGTTGATGTTCATAACCTATGACGTAGAACAAAATGAACACCTTCAAGTGGACTGGAGTTTACAGTTGATGTTCATAACCCTATGACGTAGAACAGAATGAACACCTTCAAGTAGACTAGTGTGTACAGTTGATGTTCATAACCCTGTGCCGTAGAACAGAATGAACACCCCCAAGTAGACTAGTGTTTACAGTTGATATTCATAACCCTATGACGTAGAACAAAATGAACACCCCCAAGTGGACTAGTGTTTACAGTTGATGTGTATAACCCTATGACGTAGAACTGAATGAACACAATCAAGTGGACTAGTGTGTACAGTTGATGTTCATAACCCTATGACGTAGAATATAATGAACACTCTCAATAGGACTAGTGTGTGCAGTTAGTGTTAATAACACTATGACGTATAACTGTAAGAACACCTTCAGGTGGACTAGTGTTTACAGTTGATGTTCATAACCCTATGACGTAGAACAGAATGAACACCCTCAAGTAGACTACTGTGTACAGTTGATATTCATAACATATGGACTAGTGAGTAGAGTTGATATTCATAACCCTATGACGTAGAACTGCATGAACACCCTCAAGTGGACTTGATGTTCATAATCCTATGACGTAGAACTGAATGAACACCCTCAAGTGAACTAGTGTGTACAGCTGATGTTTAAAACCCTATGACGTAGAACTGAATGAATACCCTCAAGTGGACTAGTGTGTACAGTTGATGTTCATAAAACCCTATGACGTAGAACAGAATGAATACCCTCAAGTGAAGTAGTGTTTAACAGTTGATGTTCATATCCTATGACGTAGAACAAAATGAACACCTCAAGTGAACTAGAGTTTACAGTTGATGTTCATAACCCTATGACGTAGAACAAAGTGAACACCCCCAAGTGGACTAGTGTTTACAGTTGATGTTTATAACCCTATGACGTAGAACAGAATGAACACCCTCAAGTGGACTAGTGTTTACAATTGATGTTCATAACCCTATGACGTAGAACAGAATGAATACCCTCAAGTGGACTAGTGTGTACAGTTGATGTTCATAACCCTATGACGTAGAACTGAATGAACACCCTCAAGTGGACTAGTGTGTTCAGTTGATGTTCATAATCCTATGACGTAGAACTGAATGAACACCCTCAAGTGAACTAGTGTTTACAGCTGATGTTTATAACCCTATGACGTAGAACTGAATGAACAACTTCAAGTGGACTAGTGTGTACAGTTGATGTGCATAACCCTATGACGTAGAACAGAATAAACACCCTCAAGTGGAATAGTGTGTATAGTTGATGTTCATAACCCTATGACGTAGAACAGAATGAACACCCTCAAGTGGACTGGTGTTTACAGTTGATGTTCATAACCCTATGACGTAGAACAAAATGAACACCCTCAAGTGGACTGGTGTTTACAGTTGATGTTCATAACCCTATGACGTAGAACAGAATGAACACCTTCAAGCAGACTAGTGTGTACAGTTGATGTTCATAACCCTATGACGTAGAACAGAATGAACACCCTCAAGTCAACTAGTGTGTACAGTTCATGTTTATTACCTATGACGTAGAACAGAATGAATACCCTCAAGTGAAGTAGTGTTTACAGTTGATGTTCATATCCCTATGACGTAGAACAAAATGAACACCCTCAAGTGAACTAGTGTATACAGTTGATGTTCATAACCCTATGACGTAGAACAAAATGAACACCCTCAAGTCGAGTAGTGTTTGCAGTTGATGTTCATAACCCTATGACGTAGAACAAAGTGAACACCCCCAAGTGGACTAGTGTTTACAGTTGATGTTTATAACCCTATGACGTAGAACAGAATGAACACCCTCAAGTGGACTAGTGTTTACAATTGATGTTCATAACCCTATGACGTAGAACAGAATGAATACCCTCTAGTGGACTAGTGTGTACAGTTGATGTTCATAACTCTATGACGTAGAACTGAATGAACACCCTCAAGTGGACTAGTGTGTACAGTTGATGTTCATAATCCTATGACGTAGAACAGAATGAACACCCTCAAGTGGACTAGTGTGTACAGTTGATGTTCATAACCCTGTGACGTAGAACAGAATGAACACCCTCAAGTGGACTGGTGTTTACAGTTGATGTTCATAAACCTATGACGTAAAACAGAATGAACACCTTCAAGTAGACTAGTGTGTACAGTTGATGTTCATAACCCTATGACGTAGAACAGAATGAACACCCTCAAGTCAACTAGTGTGTACAGTTGATGTTCATAACCATGTGCCGTAGAACAGAATGAACACCCTCAAGTGAAGTAGTGTTTACAGTTGATGTTCATATCCCTATGACGTAGAACAAAATGAACACCCTCAAGTGAACTAGTGTGTACAGTTGATGTTCATAACCCTATGACGTAGAACAAAATGAACACCTTCAAGTGGACTGGAGTTTACAGTTGATGTCATAACCCTATGACGTAGAACAGAATGAACACCCTCAAGTCAACTAGTGTGTACAGTTGATGTTCATAACCCTGTGCCGTAGAACTGAATGAACACCCTCAAGTGGACTAATGTTTACAGTTTGATGTTCATAACCCTATGACGTAGAACAAAATAAACACACTCAAGAAGACTAGTGTTTTCAGTTGATGTTCATAACCCTATGACGTACAATAAAATGAAAACCCTCAGGTGGAGTAGTGTTTACAGTTGATGTTTATAACCCTATGACGTAGAACAGAATAAACACCCTCAAGTAGACTAGTGTGTACAGTTGATGTTCATAACCATATGACATAGAACTGAATGAACACCCTCAAGTGGACTAGTGTGTACAGTTGATGTTCATAACCCTATGACGTAGAACAGAATGAACACCCCCAAGTAGACTAGTGTGTACAGTTGATGTTCATAACCATATGACGTAAAACTGAATGAACACCCTCAAGTGGACTAGTGTGTACAGTTGATGTTCATAATCCTATGACGTAGAACTGAATGAACACCCTCAAGTGAACTAGTGCGTACAGCTGATGTTCATAAAACCCTATGACGTAGAACAGAATAAACACCCTCAAGTGGAATAGTGTGTACAGTTGATGTTTATTAGCCTATGACATAGAACAGAATGAATACCCTCAAGTGAAGTAGTGTTTGCAGCTGATGTTCATATTCCTATGACGTAGAACAAAATGAACACCCTCAAGTGAACTAGTGTGAACAGTTGATGTTCATAACCCTATGACGTAGAACAAAATGAACACCCTCAAGTGGACTGGTGTTTACAGTTGATGTTCATAACCTTATGACGTAGAACAGAATGAACACCTTCAAGTAGACTAGCGTGTACAGTTGATGTTCATAACCCTATGACGAAGAACAGAATGAACAACCCCAAGTGGGCTAGTGTTTACAGTTGATGTTTATAACCCTATGACGTAGAACAGAATGAACACCCTCAAGTAGACTAGTGTGTACAGTTGATGTTCATAATCCTATGACGTAGAACTGAATGAACACCCTCAAGTGAACTAGTGTGTACAGCTGATGTTTATAACCAATTGACGTAGAACTGAATGAACACCCGCAAGTGGACTAGTGTGTACAGTTGATGTTCATAAAACCCTATGACGTAGAACAGAATAAACACCCTCAAGTGGAATAGTGTGTACAGTTGATGTTTATTACCCTATGACGTAGAACAGAATGAATACCCTCAAGTGAAGTAGTGTTTACAGTTGATGTTTATATCCCTATGACGTAGAACAAAATAAACACCCTCAAGAGAACTAGTGTGTACAGTTGATGTTCATAACCCTATGACGTAGAACAAAATGAACACCTTCAAGTGGACTGGAGTTTACAGTTGATGTTCATAACCCTATGACGTAGAACAGAATGAACACCCTCAAGTCAACTAGTGTGTACAGTTGATGTTCATAACCCTGTGCCGTAGAACAGAATGAACACCCCCAAGTGGACTAATGTTTACAGTTGATATTCATAACCCTATGACGTAGAACAAAGTGAACACCCCCAAGTGGACTAGTGTTTACCGTTGATGTGTATAACCCTATGACGTAGAGCTGAATGAACACCCTCAAGTGGACTAGTGTGTACAGTTGATGTTCATAACCCTATGACGTAGAATAGAATGAAAACCCTCAAGTGGACTAGTGTGTATAGTTGATGTTCATAACCCTGTGACGTAGAACTGAATGAACACCCTCAAGTGAACTAGTGTGTACAGTTGATGTTTATAACCCTATGACGTAGAACTGAATGAACACCCTCAAGTGGACTAGTGTGTACAGTTGATGTTCATAAAATCCTATGACGTAGAAACAGAATAAACACCCTCAAGTGGAATAGTGTGTACAGTTGATGTTTATTACCCTATGACGTAGAACAGAATGAATACCCTCAAGTGAAGTAGTGTTTTCAGTTGATGTTCATATCCCTATGACGTAGAACAAAATGAACACCCTCAAGTGAACTAGTGTATACAGTTGATGTTCATAACCCTATGACGTAGAACAAAATGAACACCCTCAAGTCGAGTAGTGTGTACAGTTGATGTTCATAACCCTATGACGTAGAACAGAATGAACACCCTCAAGTCAACTAGTGTGTACAGTTCATGTTCATAACCCTGTGCCGTAGAACAGAATGAACACCCCTAAGTGGACTAGTGTTTACCGTTGATGTTCATAACCCTATGACGTCGAATAAAATGAACACCATCAAGTGGAGTAGTGTTTACAGTTGATGTTCATAACCATATGACGTAGAACAAAATGAACACCCTCAAGTCGAGTAGTGTGTACAGTTGATGTTCATAACCCTATGACGTAGAACAGAATGAACACCCTCAAGTCAACTAGTGTGTACAGTTGATGTTCATAACCCTGTGCCGTAGAACAGAATGAACACCCCTAAGTGGACTAGTGTTTACCGTTGATGTTCATAACCCTATGACGTCGAATAAAATGAACACCCTCAAGTGGAGTAGTGTTTACAGTTGATGTTCATAACCCTATGACGTAGAACAAAGTGAACACCCCCAAGTGGACTAGTGTTTACAGTTGATGTTTATAACCCTATGACGTAGAACAGAATGAACACTCTCAAGTAGACTAGTGTGTACAGTTGATGTTCATAACCATATGACGTAGAACTGAATAAACACCCTCAAATGGACTAGTGTGTACAGTTGATGTTCATAACCATATGACGTAGAACTGAATGAACACCCTCAAGTGGACTAGTGAGTACAGTTAATGTTGATAACCCTATGACGTAGAACAGAATGAACACCCTCAAGTGGACTAGTGTTTACAATTGATGTACATAACCCTATGACGTAGAACAGAATGAATACACTCAAGTGGACTAGTGTGTACAGTTGACGTTCATAACCCTATGACGTAGAACTGAATGAACACCCTCAAGTGGACTAGTGTGTACAGTTGATGTTTATAATCCTATGACGTAGAACTGAATGAACACCCTCAACTGAACTAGTGTGTACAGCTGATGTTTATAACCAATTGACGTAGAACTGAATGAACACCCGCAAGTGGACTAGTGTGTACAGTTGATGTTCATAAAACCCTATGACGTAGAACAGAATAAACACCCTCAAGTGGAATAGTGTGTACAGTTGATGTTTATTACCCTATGACGTAGAACAGAATGAATACCCTCAAGTGAAGTAGTGTTTACAGCTGATGTTCATATCCCTATGACGTAGAACAAAATAAACACCCTCAAGTGAACTAGTGTGTACAGTTGATGTTCATAACCCTATGACGTAGAACAAAATGAACACCTTCAAGTGGACTGGAGTTTACAGTTGATGTTCATAACCCTATGACGTAGAACAGAATGAACACCCTCAAGTCAACTAGTGTGTACAGTTGATGTTCATAACCCTGTGCCGTAGAACAGAATGAACACCCCCAAGTGGACTAATGTTTACAGTTGATAATCATAACCCTATGACGTAGAACACAGTGAACACCCCCAAGTGGACTAGTGTTTACAGTTGATGTGTATAACCCTATGACGTAGAGCTGAATGAACACCCTCAAGTGGACTAGTGTGTACAGTTGATGTTCATAACCCTGTGACGTAGAACAGAATAAACACCCTCAAGTGGAATAGTGTGTACAGTTGATGTCTATAACCCTATGACGTAGAATAGAATGAAAACCCTCAAGTGGACTAGTGTGTATAGTTGATGTTCATAACCCTGTGACGTAGAACAGAATGAACACCCTCAAGTGGACTGGTGTTTACAGTTGATGTTCATAACCTTATGACGTACAACAGAATGAACACCTTCAAGTAGACTAGTGTGTACAGTTGATGTTCATAACCCTATGACGTAGAACAGAATAAACACCCTCAAGTGGAATAGTGTGTACAGTTGATGTCTATAAACCTATGACGTAGAATAGAATGAAAACCCTCAAGATGACTAGTGTGTATAGTTGATGTTCATAACCCTATGACGTAGAATATAATGAACACTCTCAATAGGACTAGTGAGTGCAGTTAGTGTTAATAACACTATGACGTATAACTGTAAGAACACCTTCAGGTGGACTAGTGTTTACAGTTGATGTTCATAACCCTATGACGTAGAACAGAATGAACACTCTCAAGTAGACTACTGTGTACAGTTGATATTCATAACAAATGGACTAGTGTGTAGAGTTGATATTCATAACCCTATGACGTAGAACAGAATGAACACCCTCAAGTGAACTAGTGTGTACAGTTGATGTTCATAACCCTATGACGTAGAACAAAATGAACACCCTCAAGTGGAATAGTGTTTACAGTTGATGTTCATAACCCTATGACGTAGAACAAAGTGAACACCCCAAGTGGACTAGTGTTTACAGTTGATGTTCATAACCCTATGACGTAGAACTGAATGAACAGCCTCAAGTGAACTAGTGTGTACAGCTGATGTTTATAACCCTATGACGTAGAACTGAATGAACACCCTCAAGTGGACTAGTGTGTACAGTTGATGTTCATAAAATCCTATGACGTAGAACAGAATAAACACCCTCAAGTGGAATAGTGTGTACAGTTGATGTTTATTACCTATGACGTAGAACAGAATGAATACCCTCAAGTGAAGTAGTGTTTACAGTTGATGTTCATATCCCTATGACGTAGAACAAAATGAACACCCTCAAGTGAACTAGTGTATACAGTTGATGTTCATAACCCTATGACGTAGAACAAAATGAACACCCTCAAGTCGAGTAGTGTTTACAGTTGATGTTCATAACCCTATGACGTAGAACAAAGTGAACACCCCCAAGTGGACTAGTGTTTACAGTTGATGTTTATAACCCTATGACGTAGAACAGAATGAACACCCTCAAGTGGACTAGTGTTTACAATTGATGTTCATAACCCTATGACGTAGAACAGAATGAATACCCTCAAGTGGACTAGTGTGTACAGTTGATGTTCATAACTCTATGACGTAGAACTGAATGAACACCCTCAAGTGGACTAGTGTGTACAGTTGATGTTCATAATCCTATGACGTAGAACAGAATGAACACCCTCAAGTGGACTAGTGTGTACAGTTGATGTTCATAACCCTGTGACGTAGAACAGAATGAACACCCTCAAGTGGACTGGTGTTTACAGTTGATGTTCATAAACCTATGACGTAAAACAGAATGAACACCTTCAAGTAGACTAGTGTGTACAGTTGATGTTCATAACCCTATGACGTAGAACAGAATGAACACCCTCAAGTGGACTGGTGTTTACAGTTGATGTTCATAACCCTATGACGTAGAACAAAATGAACACCCTCAAGTGGACTGGTGTTTACAGTTGATGTTCATAACCCTATGACGTAGAACAGAATGAACACCTTCAAGCAGACTAGTGTGTACAGTTGATGTTCATAACCCTATGACGTAGAACAGAATGAACACCCTCAAGTCAACTAGTGTGTACAGTTCATGTTTATTACCTATGACGTAGAACAGAATGAATACCCTCAAGTGAAGTAGTGTTTACAGTTGATGTTCATATCCCTATGACGTAGAACAAAATGAACACCCTCAAGTGAACTAGTGTATACAGTTGATGTTCATAACCCTATGACGTAGAACAAAATGAACACCCTCAAGTCGAGTAGTGTTTGCAGTTGATGTTCATAACCCTATGACGTAGAACAAAGTGAACACCCCCAAGTGGACTAGTGTTTACAGTTGATGTTTATAACCCTATGACGTAGAACAGAATGAACACCCTCAAGTGGACTAGTGTTTACAATTGATGTTCATAACCCTATGACGTAGAACAGAATGAATACCCTCTAGTGGACTAGTGTGTACAGTTGATGTTCATAACTCTATGACGTAGAACTGAATGAACACCCTCAAGTGGACTAGTGTGTACAGTTGATGTTCATAATCCTATGACGTAGAACAGAATGAACACCCTCAAGTGATGAA
>NW_003140606.1:0-10663 GCF_000003605.2 Saccoglossus kowalevskii | reverse complement strand
TGGATGCCAGTTTCTGTTTGAAAGGGCCTAATGGATGCCAGTTTGTGTTTGACCGGGCCTAGTGGACGACAGTTTGTGTTTGACCAGGCCTAATGGATGCCAGTTTGTGTTTGACCAGGCCTAATGGAAGCCAGTTTGTGTTTGACCAGACCTAATAGATGCCAGTTTGTGTTTGACCGGGCCTAATGGATGCCAGTTTGTGTTTGACCAGGCCTAATGGATGCCATTTTGTGTTTGAACGGGTCTAGTAAATGCCAGTTTCTGTTTGACCGGGCCTAGTGGATGCCAGTTTGTGTTTGACTGAGCCTAGTGGACGACAGTTTGTGTTTGACCAGGCCTAATGGATGACAGTTTGTGTTTGACCGGGCCTAATGGATGCCAGTTTGTGTTTGAGCAGGCCTAATGGATGCCAGTTTGTGTTTGACCGGGCCTAATGGATGCCAGTTTGTGTTTGACCAGGCATAATGGATGCCAGTTTCTGTTTGAAAGGGCCTAATGGATGCCAGTTTGTGTTTGACCAGGCCTAGTGGACGACAGTTTGTGTTTGACCAGGCCTAATGGATGCCAGTTTGTGTTTGACCAGGCCTAATGGATGCCAGTTTGTGTTTGACCAGGCCTAATGGATGCCATTTTGTGTTTGACCAGGCCTAATGGATGCCAGTTTCTGTTTGACCGGGCCTAATGGATGCCAGTTTGTGTTTGACCAGGCCTAATGGATGCCAGTTTGTGTTTGACCGGGCCTAATGGATGCCAGTTTGTGTTTGACCGGGTCTAGTGGACGCCAGTTTGTGTTTGACCAGGCCTAATGGATGCCAGTTTTGTGTTTGACCGGGCCTAGTGGATGCCAGATTGCGTTTGACCAGGCCTAATGAGATGCCATTTTGTGTTTGACCAAGGCCTAATGATGCCAGTTTGTGTTTGACCGGGCCTATGGACGACAGTTTGTGTTTGACCATGCCTAATGGATGCAGTTTCTGTTGACCGGGCCTAGTGGATGAAAGTTTGTGTTTGACCAGCTAATGGATGCCAGTTTTTGTTTGATTGGGTCTAGTGGACGCCAGTTTGTGTTTGACCGGGCTTAATGATGCCAGTTTGTGTTTGACCGGGCTAATGGATGCCAGTTTGTGTTTGACCAGGCTAATGGATGCCAGTTTGTGTTTGACCGGGCTAGTGGATGCCAGTTTGTGTTTGACCGGGCCTAATGGATGCCATTTTGTGTTTGACCAGGCCTAATGGATGCCAGTTTGTGTTTGACCGGGCCTAGTGGACGACAGTTTGTGTTTGACCAGGCCTAATGGATGCCAGTTTCTGTTTGACTGGGCCTAGTGGACGACAGTTTGTGTTTGACCAGGCCTAATGGATGCCAGTTTTTGTTTGACCAGGTCTAGTGGACGCCAGTTTGTGTTTGAGCAGGCCTAATAGATGCCAGTTTGTGTTTGACCAGGCCTAATGGATGCCAGTTTGTGTTTGACCAGGCCTAATGGATGCCATTTTGTGTTTGACCAGGCCTAATGGATGCCAGTTTGTGTTTGACCGGGCCTAATGGATACCAGTTTCTGTTTGACCGGGCCTAATGGATGCCAGTTTGTGTTTGACCAGGCCTAATGGATGCCAGTTTGTGTTTGACCAGGCCTAATGGATGCCAGTTTGTGTTTGACCAGGCATAATGGATGCCAGTTTCTGTTTGAAAGGGCCTAATGGATGCCAGTTTGTGTTTGACCGGGCCTAGTGGACGACAGTTTGTGTTTGACCAGGCCTAATGGATGCCAGTTTGTGTTTGACCAGGCCTAATGGAAGCCAGTTTGTGTTTGACCAGACCTAATGGATGCCATTTTGTGTTTAACCAGGCCTAATAGATGCCAGTTTGTGTTTGACCGGGCCTAATGGATGCCAGTTTGTGTTTGACCAGGCCTAATGGATGCCATTTTGTGTTTGACCGGGTCTAGTAAATGCCAGTTTCTGTTTGACCGGGCCTAGTGGATGCCAGTTTGTGTTTGACTGAGCCTAGTGGACGACAGTTTGTGTTTGACCAGGCCTAATGGATGACAGTTTGTGTTTGACCGGGCCTAATGGATGCCAGTTTGTGTTTGAGCAGGCCTAATGGATGCCAGTTTGTGTTTGACCGGGCCTAATGGATGCCAGTTTGTGTTTGACCAGGCATAATGGATGCCAGTTTCTGTTTGAAAGGGCCTAATGGATGCCAGTTTGTGTTTGACCAGGCCTAGTGGACGACAGTTTGTGTTTGACCAGGCCTAATGGATGCCAGTTTGTGTTTGACCAGGCCTAATGGATGCCAGTTTGTGTTTGACCAGGCCTAATGGATGCCATTTTGTGTTTGACCAGGCCTAATGGATGCCAGTTTCTGTTTGACCGGGCCTAATGGATGCCAGTTTGTGTTTGACCAGGCCTAATGGATGCCAGTTTGTGTTTGACCGGGCCTAATGGATGCCAGTTTGTGTTTGACCGGGTCTAGTGGACGCCAGTTTGTGTTTGACCAGGCCTAATGGATGCCAGTTTGTGTTTGACCGGGCCTAGTGGATGCCAGATTGCGTTTGACCAGGCCTAATGGATGCCATTTTGTGTTTGACCAGGCCTAATGGATGCCAGTTTGTGTTTGACCGGGCCTAGTGGACGACAGTTTGTGTTTGACCATGCCTAATGGATGCCAGTTTCTGTTTGACCGGGCCTAGTGGATGAAAGTTTGTGTTTGACCAGGCCTAATGGATGCCAGTTTTTGTTTGATTGGGTCTAGTGGACGCCAGTTTGTGTTTGACCAGGCCTAGTGGATGGCAGTTTGTGTTTGACCGGGCCTAATGGATGCCATTTTGTGTTTGACCAGGCCTAATGGATGCCAGTTTCTGTTTGACTGGGCCTAGTGGATGAAAGTTTGTGTTTGACCAGGCCTAATGGATGCCAGTTTTTGTTTGATTGGGTCTAGTGGACGCCAGTTTGTGTTTGACCGGGCCTAATGGATGCCAGTTTGTGTTTGACCGGGCCTAATGGATGCCAGTTTATGTTTGACCAGGCCTAATGGATGCCAGTTTGTGTTTGACCGGGCCTAGTGGATGCCAGTTTGTGTTTGACCGGGCCTAATGGATGCCATTTTGTGTTTGACCAGGCCTAATGGATGCCAGTTTGTGTTTGACCGGGCCTAGTGGACGACAGTTTGTGTTTGACCAGGCCTAATGGACGCCAGTTTCTGTTTGACTGGGCCTAGTGGACGACAGTTTGTGTTTGACCAGGACTAATGGATGCCTGTTTTTGTTTGACCAGGTCTAGTGGACGCCAGTTTGTGTTTGAGCAGGCCTAATGGATGCCAGTTTGTGTTTGACCAGGCCTAATGGATGCCAGTTTGTGTTTGACCAGGCCTAATGGATGCCATTTTGTGTTTGACCAGGCCTAATGGATGCCAGTTTGTGTTTGACCGGGCCTAATGGATACCAGTTTCTGTTTGACCGGGCCTAATGGATGCCAGTTTGTGTTTGACCAGGCCTTATGGATGCCAGTTTGTGTTTGACCAGGCCTAATGGATGCCAGTTTGTGTTTGACCAGGCATAATGGATGCCAGTTTCTGTTTGAAAGGGCCTAATGGATGCCAGTTTGTGTTTGACCGGGCATAGTGGACGACAGTTTGTGTTTGACCAGGCCTAATGGATGCTAGTTTGTGTTTGACCAGGCCTAATGGATGCCAGTTTGTGTTTGACCGGGCCTAATGGATGCAAGTTTGTGTTTGACCAGGCCTAATGGATGCCAGTTTGTGTTTGACCAGGCCTAATGGATGCTAGATTCTGTTTGACCGGGCCAAATGGATGCCAGTTTGTGTTTGACTGGGCCTAATGGATGCCAGTTTGTGTTTGACCAGGTCTAATGGATGCCAGTTTCTGTTTGATTGAGATTAATGGATGCCAGTTTCTGTTTGACCGGGCCTAGTGAACGACAGTTTGTGTTTGACCAGGCCTAATGGATGCCAGTTTGTGTTTGACCGGGCCTAATGGATGCCACTTTGTGTTTGACCAGGCCTAATGGATGCCAGTTTGTGTCTGACCGGGCCTAGTGGACGACAGTTTGTGTTTGACCAGGCCTAATGGATGCCAGTTTGTGTTTGACCAGGCCTAGTGGACGACAGTTTGTGTTTGACCAGGCCTAATGGATGCCAGTTTGTGTTTGACCAGGCCTAATGGATGCCAGTTTGTGTTTGACCAGGCCTAATGGATGCCATTTTGTGTTTGACCAGGCCTAATGGATGCCAGTTTCTGTTTGACCGGGCCTAATGGATGCCAGTTTGTGTTTGACCAGGCCTAATGGATGCCAGTTTGTGTTTGACCGGGCCTAATGGATGCCGGTTTGTGTTTGACCGGGCCGAGTGGACGCCAGTTTGTGTTTGACCAGGCCTAATGGATGCCAGTTTGTGTTTGACCGGGCCTAGTGGATGCCAGTTTGCGTTTCACCAGCCCTAATGGATGCCATTTTGTGTTTGACCAGGCCTAATGGATGCCAGTTTCTGTTTGACCGGGCCTAGTGGACGACAGTTTGTGTTTGACCAGGCCTAATGGATGCCAGTTTCTGTTTGACCGGGCCTAGTGGATGAAAGTTTGTGTTTGACCAGGCCTAATGGATGCCAGTTTTTGTTTGATTGGGTCTAGTGGACGCCAGTTTGTGTTTGACCGGGCCTAATGGATGCCAGTTTGTGTTTGACTGGGCCTAATGGATGCCAGTTTGTGTTTGACCAGGCCTAATGGATGCCAGTTTGTGTTTGACCGGGCCTAGTGGATGCCAGTTTGTGTTTGACCGGGCCTAATGGATGCCATTTTGTGTTTGACCAGGCCTAATGGATGCCAGTTTGTGTTTGACCGGGCCTAGTGGACGACAGTTTGTGTTTGACCAGGCCTAATGGATGCCAGTTTCTGTTTGACTGGGCCTAGTGGACGACAGTTTGTGTTTGACCAGGCCTAATGGATGCCAGTTTTTGTTTGACCAGGTCTAGTGGACGCCAGTTTGTGTTTGAGCAGGCCTAATAGATGCCAGTTTGTGTTTGACCAGGCCTAATGGATGCCAGTTTGTGTTTGACCAGGCCTAATGGATGCCATTTTGTGTTTGACCAGGCCTAATGGATGCCAGTTTGTGTTTGACCGGGCCTAATGGATACCAGTTTCTGTTTGACCGGGCCTAATGGATGCCAGTTTGTGTTTGACCAGGCCTAATGGATGCCAGTTTGTGTTTGACCAGGCCTAATGGATGCCAGTTTGTGTTTGACCAGGCATAATGGATGCCAGTTTCTGTTTGAAAGGGCCTAATGGATGCCAGTTTGTGTTTGACCGGGCCTAGTGGACGACAGTTTGTGTTTGACCAGGCCTAATGGATGCTAGTTTGAGTTTGACCAGGCCTAATTGGATGCCAGTTTGTGTTTGACCGGGCCTAATGGATGCCAGTTTGTGTTTGACCAGGCATAATGGATGCTCAGTTTCTGTTTGAAAGGTCCTAATGGATGCCAGTTTGTGTTTGACCGGGTCTAATGGATGCCAGTTTGTGTTTGACCAGGCTAATGGAAGCCAGTTTGTGTTTGACCAGACTAATGGATGCCATTTTGTGTTTAAACCAGGCTAATAGATGCCAGTTTGTGTTTGACCGGGCTAATGGATGCCAGTTTGTGTTTTGACCAGGCCTAATGGATGCCATTTTGTGTTTTGACCGGGTCTAGTAAATGCCAGTTTCTGTTTGACCGGGCCTAGTGGATGCCAGTTTGTGTTTGACTGAGCCTAGTGGACGACAGTTTGTGTTTGACCAGGCCTAATGGATGACAGTTTGTGTTTGACCGGGCCTAATGGATGCCAGTTTGTGTTTGAGCAGGCCTAATGGATGCCAGTTTGTGTTTGACCGGGCCTAATGGATGCCAGTTTGTGTTTGACCAGGCATAATGGATGCCAGTTTCTGTTTGAAAGGGCCTAATGGATGCCAGTTTGTGTTTGACCAGGCCTAGTGGACGACAGTTTGTGTTTGACCAGGCCTAATGGATGCCAGTTTGTGTTTGACCAGGCCTAATGGATGCCAGTTTGTGTTTGACCAGGCCTAATGGATGCCATTTTGTGTTTGACCAGGCCTAATGGATGCCAGTTTCTGTTTGACCGGGCCTAATGGATGCCAGTTTGTGTTTGACCAGGCCTAATGGATGCCAGTTTGTGTTTGACCGGGCCTAATGGATGCCAGTTTGTGTTTGACCGGGTCTAGTGGACGCCAGTTTGTGTTTGACCAGGCTTAA
Organism: Saccoglossus kowalevskii; assembly: GCF_000003605.2. NCBI lineage: Eukaryota > Metazoa > Hemichordata > Enteropneusta > Harrimaniidae > Saccoglossus > Saccoglossus kowalevskii. The sequence goes on along the minus strand of NW_003140606.1, from coordinate 4,407 downwards.
TGGATGCCAGTTTGTGTTTGACCGGGCCTAGTGGATGCCAGTTTGCGTTTGACCAGGCCTAATGGATGCCATTTTGTGTTTGACCAGGCCTAATGGATGCCAGTTTGTGTTTGACCGGGCCTAGTGGACGACAGTTTGTGTTTGACCATGCCTAATGGATGCCAGTTTCTGTTTGACCGGGCCTAGTGGATGAAAGTTTGTGTTTGACCAGGCCTAATGGATGCCAGTTTTTGTTTGATTGGGTCTAGTGGACGCCAGTTTGTGTTTGACCAGGCCTAATGGATGCCAGTTTGTGTTTGACCGGGCCTAATGGATGCCAGTTTGTGTTTGACCAGGCCTAATGGATGCCAGTTTGTGTTTGACCGGGCCTAGTGGATGGCAGTTTGTGTTTGACCGGGCCTAATGGATGCCATTTTGTGTTTGACCAGGCCTAATGGATGCCAGTTTGTGTTTGACCGGGCCTAGTGGACGACAGTTTGTGTTTGACCAGGCCTAATGGATGCCAGTTTCTGTTTGACTGGGCCTAGTGGACGACAGTTTGTGTTTGACCAGGCCTAATGGATGCCAGTTTTTGTTTGTCCAGGTCTAGTGGACGCCAGTTTGTGTTTGAGCAGGCCTAATGGATGCCAGTTTGTGTTTGACCAGGCATAATGGATGCCAGTTTCTGTTTGAAAGGGCCTAATGGATGCCAGTTTGTGTTTGACCAGGCCTAGTGGACGACAGTTTGTGTTTGACCAGGCCTAATGGATGCCAGTTTGTGTTTGACCAGGCCTAATGGATGCCAGTTTGTGTTTGACCAGGCCTAATGGATGCCATTTTGTGTTTGACCAGGCCTAATGGATGCCAGTTTCTGTTTGACCGGGCCTAATGGATGCCAGTTTGTGTTTGACCAGGCCTAATGGATGCCAGTTTGTGTTTGACCGGGCCTAATGGATGCCAGTTTGTGTTTGACCGGGCCGAGTGGACGCCAGTTTGTGTTTGACCAGGCCTAATGGATGCCAGTTTGTGTTTGACCGGGCCTAGTGGATGCCAGTTTGCGTTTCACCAGGCCTAATGGATGCCATTTTGTGTTTGACCAGGCCTAATGGATGCCAGTTTCTGTTTGACCGGGCCTAGTGGACGACAGTTTGTGTTTGACCAGGCCTAATGGATGCCAGTTTCTGTTTGACCGGGCCTAGTGGATGAAAGTTTGTGTTTGACCAGGCCTAATGGATGCCAGTGTTTGTTTGATTGGGTCTAGTGGACGCCAGTTTGTGTTTGACCGGGCCTAATGGATGCCAGTTTGTGTTTGACTGGGCCTAATGGATGCCAGTTTGTGTTTGACCAGGCCTAATGGATGCCAGTTTGTGTTTGACCGGGCCTAGTGGATGCCAGTTTGTGTTTGACCGGGCCTAATGGATGCCATTTTGTGTTTGACCAGGCCTAATGGATGCCAGTTTGTGTTTGACCGGGCCTAGTGGACGACAGTTTGTGTTTGACCAGGCCTAATGGATGCCAGTTTCTGTTTGACTGGGCCTAGTGGACGACAGTTTGTGTTTGACCAGGCCTAATGGATGCCAGTTTTTGTTTGACCAGGTCTAGTGGACGCCAGTTTGTGTTTGAGCAGGCCTAATAGATGCCAGTTTGTGTTTGACCAGGCTTAATGGATGCCAGTTTGTGTTTGACCAGGCCTAATGGATGCCATTTTGTGTTTGACCAGGCCTAATGGATGCCAGTTTGTGTTTGACCGGGCCTAATGGATACCAGTTTCTGTTTGACCGGGCCTAATGGATGCCAGTTTGTGTTTGACCAGGCCTAATGGATGCCAGTTTGTGTTTGACCAGGCCTAATGGATGCCAGTTTGTGTTTGACCAGGCATAATGGATGCCAGTTTCTGTTTGAAAGGGCCTAATGGATGCCAGTTTGTGTTTGACCGGGCCTAGTGGACGACAGTTTGTGTTTGACCAGGCCTAATGGATGCTAGTTTGAGTTTGACCAGGCCTAATGGATGCCAGTTTGTGTTTGACCGGGCCTAATGGATGCCAGTTTGTGTTTGACCAGGCATAATGGATGCCAGTTTCTGTTTGAAAGGGCCTAATGGATGCCAGTTTGTGTTTGACCGGGCCTAGTGGACGACAGTTTGTGTTTGACCTGGCCTAATGGATGCCAGTTTGTGTTTGACCAGGCCTAATGGAAGCCAGTTTGTGTTTGACCAGACCTAATGGATGCCATTTTGTGTTTAACCAGGCCTAATAGATGCCAGTTTGTGTTTGACCGGGCCTAATGGATGCCAGTTTGTGTTTGACCAGGCCTAATGGATGCCATTTTGTGTTTGAACGGGTCTAGTAAATGCCAGTTTCTGTTTGACCGGGCCTAGTGGATGCCAGTTTGTGTTTGACTGAGCCTAGTGGACGACAGTTTGTGTTTGACCAGGCCTAATGGATGACAGTTTGTGTTTGACCGGGCCTAATGGATGCCAGTTTGTGTTTGAGCAGGCCTAATGGATGCCAGTTTGTGTTTGACCGGGCCTAATGGATGCCAGTTTGTGTTTGACCAGGCATAATGGATGCCAGTTTCTGTTTGAAAGGGCCTAATGGATGCCAGTTTGTGTTTGACCAGGCCTAGTGGACGACAGTTTGTGTTTGACCAGGCCTAATGGATGCCAGTTTGTGTTTGACCAGGCCTAATGGATGCCATTTTGTGTTTGACCAGGCCTAATGGATGCCAGTTTCTGTTTGACCGGGCCTAATGGATGCCAGTTTGTGTTTGACCAGGCCTAATGGATGCCAGTTTGTGTTTGACCGGGCATAATGGATGCCAGTTTCTGTTTGAAAGGGCCTAATGGATGCCAGTTTGTGTTTGACCAGGCCTAGTGGACGACAGTTTGTGTTTGACCAGGCCTAATGGATGCCAGTTTGTGTTTGACCAGGCCTAATGGATGCCATTTTGTGTTTGACCAGGCCTAATGGATGCCAGTTTCTGTTTGACCGGGCCTAATGGATGCCAGTTTGTGTTTGACCAGGCCTAATGGATGCCAGTTTGTGTTTGACCGGGTCTAGTGACGCCAGTTTGCGTTTGACTGGGCTAAAGGATGCCATTTTGTGTTTGACCAGGCGTAATGGATGCCAGTTTGTGTTTGACCGGGCCTAGTGGACGACAGTTTGTGTTTGACCAGGCCTAATGGATGCCAGTTTCTGTTTGACTGGGCCTAGTGGATGACAGTTTGTGTTTGACCAGGCCTAATGGATGCCAGTTTGTGTTTGACCGGGCCTAATGGATGCCAGTTTGTGTTTGACCGGGTCTAGTGGACGCCAGTTTGTGTTTGACCAGGCCTAATGGATGCCAGTTTGTGTTTGACCGGGCCTAATGGATGCCGGTTTGTGTTTGACCGGGCCGAGTGGACGCCAGTTTGTGTTTGACCAGGCCTAATGGATGCCAGTTTGTGTTTGACCGGGCCTAGTGGATGCCAGTTTGCGTTTGACCAGGCCTAATGGATGCCAGTTTGTGTTTGACCGGGTCTAGTAAATGCCAGTTTCTGTTTGACCGGGCCTAGTGGATGCCAGTTTGTGTTTGACTGAGCCTAGTGGACGACAGTTTGTGTTTGACCAGGCCTAATGGATGACAGTTTGTGTTTGACTGGGCCTAATGGATGCCAGTTTGTGTTTGACCAGGCCTAATGGATGCCAGTTTGTGTTTGACCGGGCCTAATGGATGCCAGTTTGTGTTTTACCAGGCATAATGGATGCCAGTTTCTGTTTGAAAGGGCCTAATGGATGCCAGTTTGTGTTTGACCAGGCCTAGTGGACGACAGTTTGTGTTTGACCAGGCCTAATGGATGCCAGTTTGTGTTTGACCAGGCCTAATGGATGCCAGTTTGTGTTTGACCAGGCCTAATGGATGCCATTTTGTGTTTGACCAGGCCTAATGGATGCCAGTTTCTGTTTGACCGGGCCTAATGGATGCCAGTTTGTGTTTGACCAGGCCTAATGGATGCCAGTTTGTGTTTGACCGGGCCTAATGGATGCCAGTTTGTGTTTGACCGGGTCTAGTGGACGCCAGTTTGTGTTTGACCAGGCCTAATGGATGCCAGTTTGTGTTTGACCGGGCCTAGTGGATGCCAGTTTGCGTTTGACCAGGCCTAATGGATGCCATTTTGTGTTTGACCAGGCCTAATGGATGCCAGTTTGTGTTTGACCGGGCCTAGTGGACGACAGTTTGTGTTTGACCAGGCCTAATGGATGCCAGTTTCTGTTTGACCGGGCCTAGTGGATGAAAGTTTGTGTTTGACCAGGCCTAATGGATGCCAGTTTTTGTTTGATTGGGTCTAGTGGACGCCAGTTTGTGTTTGACCGGGCCTAATGGATGCCAGTTTGTGTTTGACCGGGCCTAATGGATGCCAGTTTATGTTTGACCAGGCCTAATGGATGA
>NW_003140588.1:0-12868 GCF_000003605.2 Saccoglossus kowalevskii | reverse complement strand
GACACTTGCTGGCACTATTTACAAATTTTACAGACGTAGAAGGCAACATGCTGATAAAAACAATACCATTATACACACGATTAAAAAAGAATTTTGTAATTAAAATCTCGAAAGTGGCTAAACAACCGACAACAAAATATGGTGACCCTAAAGTTCGAATACTATGTTTATAACGTAACCAATGATCTCCAGGTGTTAAAAGTTCATTTGTAGCGATATACTAGGTATACTTCTAATTTTACTATATCACTCCGGCGTGATGTCCATTTGTATCTATACTTGAACCTGTATATTTATTTGAAAATATATCACAGATTACGCAGGGCATTTTGGAAAGATGGCGACAAATAACTATATTCAGTTCTTGAATATTTTGAGAAATTTAATTCAAAACAAAATGAATCATTTCCGATTCACTTTTCTGTCCCGGATGTTATCGCGGAGATTCAATAAAAACACATAAACGTTTAAATGTACTTTTAAATAAACTTTCCGTGTTCTAAGATCCTAAACTACACGAAATAGACTACATGAAAGGTTTATCAGTATACACGGGACGTGATATGGAGCAACTAGGTATCATCTAACTGTTCATCTTGTTGGAATTTTGGGATTTTTTCTTCAAGAAAAAAATGATTATTTCTTCATTCAAATTTGCCGTAATAACGTCAGGAACCCAAATATGTACTTATTGACTGAATCATATAAACCAAGTTTGAGGTAATATTGACACTGACTTATGTAAGTGACGTTAGTAGATTTTAGTGATACAATACTGCATATACTGTGAGCAAAATTCTAAAAGCGGCCCCTGCGACTACGCCACCATTGACTGACTACTGTGTAAGATAAGATAAGATAATTCTTTACTACTACCGTAAAGAAACAATACATTTCTAGTTTTGTTAAAGAATGTACTAAATGTACAAATTATAATTATAAATACCTGTGTATCTGAACAGAAAACGCAATAAGATATCATAGTTGTCCGCACAGGTGCTCTCATTGTTATGTTAAAGACTGTTACATAACCACTGACAAAATCCGTAAGTAACGTTGGAGCAAACAGTGAATATACAACACGATTATTTAACAAACTTTCCCGACTTGGTAAGTTTTTGGTAAGGTGGTTAAGAGGTTATTTCGCAACTGATACTTAGATCAGTTTTTCTGTTGTAATTAGTCGCAGGCTTAGTGACTGGATACAAATCTGCATCCGAGCATTTGATTAATAGTATACGAGGTTATATAACACATAACCGCGCATGCGTCGTTCCCTTACACGAATTATCAGGTAAGTGAAAGACGTGTTTTTTCGTGATTCCTAGGCTTGAATGACAAACTATTTCCATTTGAACAGTCACTGTCGTAATTTAGTTTGTTGAAAACATAAGCTGCATTCATAGTTTTACTCAGACTAGTCTATTTTTCGGCGGTAACGCTATTTAGCCGGTCTTTGAGTGATCGATAAACGATCAACAATTACTCAACGATCACCCGACAATAGACGCAATAACCCTACTCATAACAATTATTAACTACATTAAAACACACACAAAAAGGAATTGAGCGTTTCTTTTTAGCCCTGACGATTAAAATTTCTGTTGACGGCGAGAAAATTTGAAACTCCAACTGCCACCCAATTGAAACATTTGCACCCTGACAGCATCTATCCAACCAATAGCAGGTCTTAAAAACAAATGTCACACTGTTGAATAACTGTCAGGAAATATTTCAATTGTCATCGCCTGTTCGTTTTTCCTCCACCAACATGGCAATTGACTCAGACTGACATTATTTTTTTTCTTGTGAGATTTTTTTCAACTTCCAAACTTGACAATATGATTGCTTGTTTTTGCTTATCTGTGGGTTCATAACTCATATTTGTCACTTGGTGGCGATATTTACAATATAAAACGATTGCGGTATTCATATTTGTCACTTGGTGGCGACATTTACAATATAAAACGATTGCGATATTCATATTTGTTGCTTGGTGGCGATATTTACAATATAAAACAATTACGGTATTCATATTTGTTGCTTGGTGGCGATATTTACAATCTAAAACGATCAAAGCGATTGAGAGGTATTCATATTTGTCACTTGGTGGCGATATTTACAATATAACACGATTGCGGTATCCATATTTGTCGCTTGGTGGCGATATTTACAATATAAAACGATCGCGGTCTTCAATACTAAGTCATTATACCCTAATTTAGAAATAAAGCAAATTTGCAATCTAATTATAATACTCTTTACATAACTGTCCCTTCTACATAGCAATGCATAAATATGTAGGTGTTTTGTTGGAAGCATGTTAAGAGGTATAACTTGTCAAACTTAATCAAAGTATTCATCAATGGTTGACACTTGGTGGCACTATTTACAAATTTTACAGACGTAGAAGGCAACATCCTGATAAAAACAATACCATTATACACACGATTAAAAAAAGAATTTTGTAATTAAAATCTCGAAAGTGGCTAAACAACCGACAACAAAAAATGGTGACCCTAAAGTTCGAGTACTATGTTTATAACGTAACCAATGATCTCCAGGTGTTAAAAGTTCATTTGTAGCGATATACTAGGTATACTTCTAATTTTACTATATCACTCCGGCGTGATGTCCATTTGTATCTATACTTGAACCTGTATATTTATTTGAAAATATATCACAGATTACGCAGGGCATTTTGGAAAGATGGCGACAAATAACTATATTCAGTTCTTGAATATTTTGAGAAATTTAATTCAAAACAAAATGAATCATTTCCGATTCCGATATATAACACGATTTAATTGCGGTATTCATATTTGTCACTTGGTGGCGATACTTACAATATAAAACGATTCAACGATTGTGGTATTCATATTTGTCACTTGGTAGCGACATTTACAATCTAAAACAATCAAAACGATTGCGGTATTCATATTTGTCACTTGGTGGCGACATTTACAATATAGTACGATTGCGGTATTCATATTTTTCATTTGGTGGCGACATTTACAATATAAAACGATTCAACGATTGCGGTATTCATATTTTTCACTTGGTGGCGACATTTACAATATAAAACGATTCAACGATTGCGGTATTCATATTTGTCACTTGGTGGCGACATTTACAATCTAAAACGATCAAAATGATTGCGGTATTCATATTTGTCACTTGGTGGCGACATTTACAATATAACACGAGTGCGGTATTCATATTTGTCACTTGGTGGCGATATTTACAATATAAAACGATCGCGGTCTTCAATACTAAGTCATTATACCCTACTTTAGAAATAAAGCAAATTTGCAATCTAATTATAATACTCTTTACATAACTGTCCCTTCTACATAGCAATGCATAAATATGTAGGTGTTTTGTTGGAAGCATGTTAAGAGGTATAACTTGTCAAACTTAATCAAAGTATTCATCAATGGTTGACACTTGCTGGCACTATTTACAAATTTTACAGACGTAGAAGGCAACATCCTGATAAAAACAATACCATTATACACACGATTAAAAAAAGAATTTTGTAATTAAAATCTCGAAAGTGGCTAAACAACCGACAACAAAAAATGGTGACCCTAAAGTTCGAATACTATGTTTATAACGTAACCAATGATCTCCAGGTGTTAAAAGTTCATTTGTAGCGATATACTAGGTATACTTCTAATTTTACTATATCACTCCGGCGTGATGTCCATTTGTATCTATACTTGAACCTGTATATTTATTTGAAAATATATCACAGATTACGCAGGGCATTTTGGAAAGATGGCGACAAATAACTATATTCAGTTCTTGAATATTTTGAGAAATTTAATTCAAAACAAAATGAATCATTTCCGATTCACTTTTCTGTCCCGGATGTTATCGCGGAGATTCAATAAAAACACATAAACGTTTAAATGTACTTTTAAATAAACTTTCCGTGTTCTAAGATCCTAAACTACACGAAATAGACTACATGAAAGGTTTATCAGTATACACGGGACGTGATATGGAGCAACTAGGTATCATCTAACTGTTCATCTTGTTGGAATTTTGGGATTTTTTCTTCAAGAAAAAAAATGATTATTTCTTCATTCAAATTTGCCGTAATAACGTCAGGAACCCAAATATGTACTTATTGACTGAATCATATAAACCAAGTTTGAGGTAATATTGACACTGACTTATGTAAGTGACATTAGTAGATTTTAGTGATACAATACTGCATATACTGTGAGCAAAATTATAAAAGCGGCCCCTGCGACTACGCCACCATTGACTGACTACTGTGTAAGATAAGATAAGATAATTCTTTACTACTACCGTAAAGAAACAATACATTTCTAGTTTTGTTAAAGAATGTACTAAATGTACAAATTATAATTATAAATACCTGTGTATCTGAACAGAAAACGCAATAAGATATCATAGTTGTCCGCACAGGTGCTCTCATTGCTATGTTAAAGACTGTTACATAACCACTGACAAAATCCGTAAGTAACGTTGGAGCAAACAGTGAATATACAACACGATTATTTAACAAACTTTCCCGACTTGGTAAGTTTTTGGTAAGGTGGTTAAGAGGATATTTCGCAACTGATACTTAGATCAGTTTTTCTGTTGTAATTAGTCGCAGGCTTAGTGACTGGATACAAATCTGCATCCGGGCATTTGATTAATAGTATACGAGGTTATATAACACATAACCGCGCATGCGTCGTTCCCTTACACGAATTATCTGGTAAGTGAAGGACGTGTTTTTTCGTGATTCCTAGGCTTGAATGACAAACTATTTCCATTTGAACAGTCACTGTCGTAATTTAGTTTGTTGAAAACATAAGCTGCATTCATAGTTTTACTCAGACTAGTCTATTTTTCGGCGGTAACGCTATTTAGCCGGTCTTTGAGTGATCGAGAAACGATCAACAATTACTCAACGATCACCCGACAATAGACGCAATAACCCTACTCATAACAATTATTAACTACATTAAAACACACACAAAAAGGAATTGAGCGTTTCTTTTTAGCCCTGACGATTAAAATTTCTGTTGACGGCGAGAAAATTTGAAACTCCAACTGCCACCCAATTGAAACATTTGCACCCTGACAGCATCTATCCAACCAATAGCAGGTCTTAAAAACAAATGTCACACTGTTGAATAACTGTCAGGAAATATTTCAATTGTCATCGCCTGTTCGTTTTTCCTCCACCAACATGGCAATTGACTCAGACTGACATTATTTTTTTTCTTGTGAGATTTTTTTCAACTTCCAAACTTGACAATATGATTGCTTGTTTTTGCTTATCTGTGGGTTCATAACTCATATTTGTCACTTGGTGGCGATATTTACAATATAAAACGATTGCGGTATTCATATTTGTCACTTGGTGGCGACATTTACAATATAAAACGATTGCGATATTCATATTTGTCACTTGGTGGCGACATTTACAATATAACACGATTGCGGTATCCATATTTGTCGCTTGGTGGCGATATTTACAATATAAAACGATCGCGGTCTTCAATACTAAGTCATTATACCCTAATTTAGAAATAAAGCAAATTTGCAATCTAATTATAATACTCTTTACATAACTGTCCCTCTACATAGCAATGCATAAATATGTAGGTGTTTTGTTGGAAGCATGTTAAGAGGTATAACTTGTCAAACTTAATCAAAGTATTCATCAATGGTTGACACTTGGTGGCACTATTTACAAATTTTACAGACGTAGAAGGCAACATCCTGATAAAAACAATACCATTATACACACGATTAAAAAAAGAATTTTGTAATTAAAATCTCGAAAGTGGCTAAACAATCGACAAAAAAAAAATGGTGACCCTAAAGTTCGAGTACTATGTTTATAACGTAACCAATGATCTCCAGGTGTTAAAAGTTCATTTGTAGCGATATACTAGGTATACTTCTAATTTTACTATATCACTCCGGCGTGATGTCCATTTGTATCTATACTTGAACCTGTATATTTATTTGAAAATATATCACAGATTACGCAGGGCATTTTGGAAAGATGGCGACAAATAACTATATTCAGTTCTTGAATATTTTGAGAAATTTAATTCAAAACAAAATGAATATTTTCCGATTCCGATATATAACACGATTTAATTGCGGTATTCATATTTGTCACTTGGTGGCGATACTTACAATATAAAACGATTCAACGATTGTGGTATTCATATTTGTCGCTTGGTAGCGACATTTACAATCTAAAACAATCAAAACGATTGCGGTATTCATATTTGTCACTTGGTGGTGACATTTACAATATAGTACGATTGCGGTATTCATATTTTTCATTTGGTGGCGACATTTACAATATAAAACGATTCAACGATTGCGGTATTCATATTTTTCACTTGGTGGCGACATTTACAATATAAAACGATTCAACGATTGCGCTATTCATATTTGTCACTTGGTGGCGACATTTACAATCTAAAACGATCAAAATGATTGCGGTATTCATATTTGTCACTTGGTGGCGACATTTACAATATAACACGAGTGCGGTATTCATATTTTTCACTTGGTGGCGATATTTACAATATAAAACGATCGCGGTCTTCAATACTAAGTCATTATACCCTAATTTAGAAATAAAGCAAATTTGCAATCTAATTATAATACTCTTTACATAACTGTCCCTTTTACATAGCAATGCATAAATATGTAGGTGTTTTGTTGGAAGCATGTTAAGAGGTATAACTTGTCAAACTTAATCAAAGTATTCATCAATGGTTGACACTTGCTGGCACTATTTACAAATTTTACAGACGTAGAAGGCAACATCCTGATAAAAACAATACCATTATACACACGATTAAAAAAAGAATTTTGTAATTAAAATCTCGAAAGTGGCTAAACAACCGACAACAAAAAATGGTGACCCTAAAGTTCGAATACTATGTTTATAACGTAACCAATGATCTCCAGGTGTTAAAAGTTCATTTGTAGCGATATACTAGGTATACTTCTAATTTTACTATATCACTCCGGCGTGATGTCCATTTGTATCTATACTTGAACCTGTATATTTATTTGAAAATATATCACAGATTACGCAGGGCATTTTGGAAAGATGGCGACAAATAACTATATTCAGTTCTTGAATATTTTGAGAAATTTAATTCAAAACAAAATGAATCATTTCCGATTCCGATATATAACACGATTTAATTGCGGTATTCATATTTGTCACTTGGTGGCGATACTTACAATATAAAACGATTCAACGATTGTGGTATTCATATTTGTCACTTGGTAGCGACATTTACAATCTAAAACAATCAAAACGATTGCGGTATTCATATTTGTCACTTGGTGGCGACATTTACAATATAGTACGATTGCGGTATTCATATTTTTCATTTGGTGGCGACATTTACAATATAAAACGATTCAACGATTGCGGTATTCATATTTTTCACTTGGTGGCGACATTTACAATATAAAACGATTCAACGATTGCGGTATTCATATTTGTCACTTGGTGGCGACATTTACAATCTAAAACGATCAAAATGATTGCGGTATTCATATTTGTCACTTGGTGGCGACATTTACAATATAACACGAGTGCGGTATTCATATTTGTCACTTGGTGGCGATATTTACAATATAAAACGATCGCGGTCTTCAATACTAAGTCATTATACCCTAATTTAGAAATAAAGCAAATTTGCAATCTAATTATAATACTTTTTACATAACTGTCCCTTCTACATAGCAATGCATAAATATGTAGGTGTTTTGTTGGAAGCATGTTAAGAGGTATAACTTGTCAAACTTAATCAAAGTATTCATCAATGGTTGACACTTGCTGGCACTATTTACAAATTTTACAGACGTAGAAGGCAACATGCTGATAAAAACAATACCATTATACACACGATTAAAAAAGAATTTTGTAATTAAAATCTCGAAAGTGGCTAAACAACCGACAACAAAAAATGGTGACCCTAAAGTTCGAATACTATGTTTATAACGTAACCAATGATCTCCAGGTGTTAAAAGTTCATTTGTAGCGATATACTAGGTATACTTCTAATTTTACTATATCACTCCGGCGTGATGTCCATTTGTATCTATACTTGAACCTGTATATTTATTTGAAAATATATCACAGATTACGCAGGGCATTTTGGAAAGATGGCGACAAATAACTATATTCAGTTCTTGAATATTTTGAGAAATTTAATTCAAAACAAAATGAATCATTTCCGATTCACTTTTCTGTCCCGGATGTTATCGCGGAGATTCAATAAAAACACATAAACGTTTAAATGTACTTTTAAATAAACTTTCCGTGTTCTAAGATCCTAAACTACACGAAATAGACTACATGAAAGGTTTATCAGTATACACGGGACGTGATATGGAGCAACTAGGTATCATCTAACTGTTCATCTTGTTGGAATTTTGGGATTTTTTCTTCAAGAAAAAAATGATTATTTCTTCATTCAAATTTGCCGTAATAACGTCAGGAACCCAAATATGTACTTATTGACTGAATCATATAAACCAAGTTTGAGGTAATATTGACACTGACTTATGTAAGTGACGTTAGTAGATTTTAGTGATACAATACTGCATATACTGTGAGCAAAATTCTAAAAGCGGCCCCTGCGACTACGCCACCATTGACTGACTACTGTGTAAGATAAGATAAGATAATTCTTTACTACTACCGTAAAGAAACAATACATTTCTAGTTTTGTTAAAGAATGTACTAAATGTACAAATTATAATTATAAATACCTGTGTATCTGAACAGAAAACGCAATAAGATATCATAGTTGTCCGCACAGGTGCTCTCATTGTTATGTTAAAGACTGTTACATAACCACTGACAAAATCCGTAAGTAACGTTGGAGCAAACAGTGAATATACAACACGATTATTTAACAAACTTTCCCGACTTGGTAAGTTTTTGGTAAGGTGGTTAAGAGAATATTTCGCAACTGATACTTAGATCAGTTTTTCTGTTGTAATTAGTCGCAGGCTTAGTGACTGGATACAAATCTGCATCCGGGCATTTGATTAATAGTATACGAGGTTATATAACACATAACCGCGCATGCGTCGTTCCCTTACACGAATTATCAGGTAAGTGAAAGACGTGTTTTTTCGTGATTCCTAGGCTTGAATGACAAACTATTTCCATTTGAACAGTCACTGTCGTAATTTAGTTTGTTGAAAACATAAGCTGCATTCATAGTTTTACTCAGACTAGTCTATTTTTCGGCGGTAACGCTATTTAGCCGGTCTTTGAGTGATCGAGAAACGATCAACAATTACTCAACGATCACCCGACAATAGACGCAATAACCCTACTCATAACAATTATTAACTACATTAAAACACACACAAAAAGGAATTGAGCGTTTCTTTTTAGCCCTGACGATTAAAATTTCTGTTGACGGCGAGAAAATTTGAAACTCCAACTGCCACCCAATTGAAACATTTGCACCCTGACAGCATCTATCCAACCAATAGCAGGTCTTAAAAACAAATGTCACACTGTTGAATAACTGTCAGGAAATATTTCAATTGTCATCGCCTGTTCGTTTTTCCTCCACCAACATGGCAATTGACTCAGACTGACATTATTTTTTGTCTTGTGAGATTTTTTTTCAACTTCCAAACTTGACAATATGATTGCTTGTTTTTGCTTATCTGTGGGTTCATAACTCATATTTGTCACTTGGTGGCGATATTTACAATATAAAACGATTGCGGTATTCATATTTGTCACTTGGTGGCGACATTTACAATATAAAACGATTGCGATATTCATATTTGTTACTTGGTGGCGATATTTACAATATAAAACAATTACGGTATTCATATTTGTTGCTTGGTGGCGATATTTACAATCTAAAACGATCAAAGCGATTGAGAGGTATTCATATTTGTCACTTGGTGGCGATATTTACAATATAACACGATTGCGGTATCCATATTTGTCGCTTGGTGGCGATATTTACAATATAAAACGATCGCGGTCTTCAATACTAAGTCATTATACCCTAATTTAGAAATAAAGCAAATTTGCAATCTAATTATAATACTCTTTACATAACTGTCCCTTCTACATTGCAATTCATAAATATGTAGATGTTTTGTTGGAAGCATGGTAGAAGGTATAACTTGTCAAACTTAATCAAAGTATTCATCAATGGTTGACACTTGGTGGCACTATTTACAAATTTTACAGACGTAGAAGGCAATATCCTGATAAAAACAATACCATTATACACAATATTAAAAAAAGAATTTTGTAATTAAAATCTCGAAAGTGGCTAAACAACCGACAACGAAAAATGGTGACCCTAAAGTTCGAATACAATGTTTATAACGTAACCAATGATCTCCAGGTGTTAAAAGTTCATTTGTAGCGATATACTAGGTATACTTCTAATTTTACTATATCACTCCGGCGTGATGTCCATTTGTATCTATACTTGAACCTGTATATTTATTTGAAAATATATCACAGATTACGCAGGGCATTTTGGAAAGATGGCGACAAATAACTATATTCAGTTCTTGAATATTTTGAGAAATTTACTTCAAAACAAAATGAATCATTTCCGATTCACTTTTCTGTCCCGGATGTTATCGCGGAGATTCAATAAATACACATAAACGTTTAAATGTACTTTTAAATAAACATTCCGTGTTCTAAGATCCTAAACTACACGAAATAGACTACATGAAAGGTTGATCAGTATACACGGGACGTGATATGGAGCAACTAGGTATCATCTAACTGTTCATCTTGTTGGAATTTTGGGATTTTTTCTTCAAGAAAAAAATGATTATTTCTTCATTCAAATTTGCCGTAATAACGTCAGGAACCCAAATATGTACTTATTGACTGAATCATATAAACCAAGTTTGAGGTAATATTGACACTGACTTATGTAAGTGACGTTAGTAGATTTTAGTGATACAATACTGCATATACTGTGAGCAAAATTCTAAAAGCGGCCCCTGCGACTACGCCACCATTGACTGACTACTGTGTAAGATAAGATAAGATAATTCTTTACTACTACCGTAAAGAAACAATACATTTCTAGTTTTGTTAAAGAATGTACTAAATGTACAAATTATAATTATAAATACTTGTGTATCTGAACAGAAAATGCAATACGATATCATAGTTGTCCGCACAGGTGCTCTCATTGCTATGTTAAAGACTGTTACATAACCACTGACAAAATCCGTAAGTAACGTTGGAGCAAATAGTGAATATACAACACGATTTTATTTAACAAACTTTCCCGACTTGGTAAGTTTTTGGTAAGGTGGTTAAGAGGATATTTCGCAACTGATACTTAGATCAGTTTTTCTGTTGTAATTAGTCGCAGGCTTATCGACTGGACACAAATCTGCATCCGGGCATTTGATTCATAGTATACGAGGTTATATAACACATAACCGCGCATGCGTCGTTCCCTTACACGAATTATCTGGTAAGTGAAAGACGTGTTTTTTCGTGATTCCTAGGCTTGAATGACAAACTATTTCCATTTGAACAGTCACTGTCGTAATTTAGTTTGTTGAAAACATAAGCTGCATTCATAGTTTTACTCAGACTAGTCTATTTTTCGGCGGTAACGCTATTTAGCCGGTCTTTGAGTGATCGAGAAACGATCAACAATTACTCAACGATCTCCCGACAATAGACGCAATAACCCTACTCATAACAATTATTAACTACATTAAAACACACACAAAAAGGAATTGAGCGTTTCTTTTTAGCCCTGACGATTAAAATTTCTGTTGACGGCGAGAAAATTTGAAACTCCAACTGACACCCAATTGAAACATTTGCACCCTGACAGCATCTATCCAACCAATAGCAGGTCTTAAAAACAAATGTCACACTGTTGAATAACTGTCAGGAAATATTTCAATTGTCATCGCCTGTTCGTGTTTCCTCCACCAACATGGCAATTGACTCAGACTGACATTATTGTTTTTCTTGTGAGCTTTTTATCAACTTCCAAACTTGACAATATGATTGCTTGTTTTTTCTTATCTGTGGGGTCATAACTCTTCTTGTGTCGGTCATTAATATTTGTGATGGTATTTTAATCATTTCTGATATATTTTGTATCATTAAATTAGTTATTTTCAAATATAAATAATAATAATTTGAAATCTATTATTGTATTGTTGTTCTATATTTTCAGTGTGATTTAGTTGTAGTTTATTTGAAATCTATTATTGTATTGTTGTTCTATATTTTCAGTGTGATTTAGTTGTTTATTTGAAATCTATTATTGCATTGTTGTTCTATATTTTCAGTGTGATTTAGTTGTAGTTTATATGAAATCTATTATTGTATTGTTGTTCTATATTTTCAGTGTGATTTAGTTGTAGTTTATTTGAAATCTATTATTGTATTGATGTTCTATATTTTCAGTGTGATTTAGTTGTAGTTTATTGGAAATCTATTATTGTATTGTTGTTCTATATTTTCAGTGTGATTTAGTTGTTGTTTATTTGAAATCTATTGTTGTATTGTTGTTCTATATTTTCAGTTTGATTTAGTTGTTGTTTATTTGAAATCTATTATTGTATTGTTGTTCTATATTTTCAGTGTGATTTAGTTGTAGTTTATTTGAAATCTATTATTGTATTGTTGTTCTATATTTTCAGTGTGATTTAGTTGTAGTTTATTTGAAATCTATTATTGTATTGTTGTTCAATATTTTCAGTGTGATTTAGTTGTTGTTTATTTAAATCTATTATTGTATTGTTGTTACTATGAGTGTTTCAGTGTGATTTAGTTGTAGTTTATATGAAATCTATTATTGCATTG
>NW_003140584.1:0-11952 GCF_000003605.2 Saccoglossus kowalevskii | reverse complement strand
TACTTATTCGTCGCTTACTGAGTAGCACGTAATCCGAACATGACTCTAGCTAGCCGTGATCGTCTAGTGGTTAGGACATTGCGTTGTGGCCGCAATAACCCAGGTTCGAATTCTGGTCTCGGCAGATTGTGCGTTATGTCGTTGTTTTGTTATTTTGAGTCGTATTTTGGGATTCTACTTTCAATTCTTTTCCAGGGTAACAGGTTAGCAAACATAATAACGCAGTCATCATAAACTGTAGATTAAATGCAAAATAAATGCACTATACTTATTCGTCGCTTACTGAGCATCACGTTATCCGAACATGACTCTAGCTAGCCGTGATCGTCTAGTGGTTAGGACATTGCGTTGTGGCCGCAATAACCCAGGTTCGAATCCTGGTCTCGGCAGATTGTGCTATATGTAGTTTTTGTTGTTTTGCGTCATATTTTGGGATTCTACATTCAATTCCATTTCAGAGTAACAGGTTACGAAACGTAATCACGCAGTCATCATAAACTGTAGATTAAATGCAAGTTCAATGCACTATACTTATTCGTCGCTTACTGAGTAGCACCTAATCAGGACATGACTGGCTAGCCGTGATCGTCTAGTGGATAGGACATTCCATTGTGGCCGCAATAACCCAGGTTCGAAGCCTGGTCTCGGCAGATTGTGCTATATGTAGTTTTTGTTGTTTTGCGTCGTATTTTGGGATTCTACATTCAATTTTACTTCCAGGGTAACAGGTTGGCAAACATAATCCCGCAGTCATCATAAACTGTAGATTAAATGCAAGATCAATGCACTATACTTATTCGTCGCTTACTGAGTAGCACGTAATCCGAACATGACTCTAGCTAGCCGTGATCGTCTAGTGGTTAGGACATTGCGTTGTGGCCGCAATAACCCAGGTTCGAATCCTGGTCTCGGCAGATTGTGCTATATGTAGTTCTTGTTGTTTTGAGTCGTATTTTGGGATTCTACATTCAATTCCATTTCAGAGTAACAGGTTACGAAACATAATCACGCAGTCATTATAAACTGTAGATTAAATGCAAGTTTAATGCACTATACTTATTCGTCGCTTACTGAGTAGCACCTAATCCGAACATGACTTTAGCTAGCCGTGATCGTCTAGTGGATAGGACATTGCGTTGTGGCCGCAATAACCCAGGTTCGAATCCTGGTCTCGGCAGATTGTGCGATATGTAGTTTTTGTTGTTTTGAGTCGTATTTTGAGATTCTACATTCAATTCCATTTCAGAGTAACAGGTTACGAATCATAATCACGCAGTCATTATAAACTGTAGATTAAATGCAAGTTCAATGCACTATACTTATTCGTCGCTTACAGCGTAACACGTAATCAGAACATGACTGGCTAGCCGTGATCGTATAGTGGATAGGACATTCCATTGTGACCGCCATAACCCAGGTTCGAATCCTGGTCTCGGCAGATTGTGCGTTATGTCGTTGTTTTGAGTCGTATTTTGGGATTCTACCTTCAATTTGTTTCAAGGGTAACATGTTAGCAAACATGATCACGCAGTAATTATAAACTTCAGATTAAATGCAAGATCAATGCACTATACTTATTCGTCGCTTACTGAGTAGCACCTAATCAGGACAAGACTAGCTAGCCGTGATCGTCTAGGGGATAGGACATTCCATTGTGACCGCAATAACCCAGGTTCGAATCCTGCTCTCGGCAGATTGTGCGATATGTATTTTTTTGTTGTTTTGAGTCGTATTTTGGGATTCTACTTTCAATTCTTTTCCAGGGTAACAGGTTAGCAAACATAATAACGCAGTCATCATAAACTGTAGATTAAATGCAAAATAAATGCACTATACTTATTCGTCGCTTACTGAGCATCACGTTATCCGAACATGACTCTAGCTAGCCGTGATCGTCTAGTGGTTAGGACATTGCGTTGTGCCCGCAATAACCCAGTTTCGAATCCCGGTCTCGGCAGATTGTGCTATATGTAGTTTTTGTTGTCTTGCGTCGTATTTTGCAATTCTACATTCAATTCCATTTCAGAGTGACAGGTTAGCAAACATAATTACGCAGTCATCATAAACTGTAGATTAAATGCAAGATCAATGCACTATACTTATTCGTCGCTTACTGAGTAGCACGTAATCCGAACATGACTCTAGCTAGCCGTGATCGTCTAGTAGTTAGGACATTGCGTTGTGGCCGCAATAACCCAGGTTCGAATCCTGGTCTCGGCAGATTGTGCGTTATGTCGTTGTTTTGTTATTTTGAGTTGTATTTTGAGATTCTACTTTCAATTCTTTTCCAGGGTAACAGGTTAGCAAACATAATAACGCAGTCATCATAAACTGTAGATTAAATGCAAAATAAATGCATTCGAATCCTGGTCTCGGCATATTGTGCTATATGTAGTTTTTGTTGTTTTGCGTCGTATTTTGGGATTCTACATTCAATTTTACTTCCAGGGTAACAGGTTGGCAAACATAATCACGCAGTCATCATAAACTGTAGATTAAATGCAAGATCAATGCACTATACTTATTCGTCGCTTACTGTGTAGCACGTAATCCGAACATGACTCTAGCTAAGCCGTGATCGTCTAGTGGTTAGGACATTGCGTTGTGCCCGCAGTAACCCAGGTTCGAATCCTGGTCTCGGCAGATTGTGCTATATGTAGTTTGTGTTGTTTCGGGTCGTATTTTGGGATTCTACTTTCAATTCTTTTCCAGGGTAACAGGTTAGAAAACATAATAACGCAGTCATCATAAACTGTATATTAAATGCCAAATAAATGCACTATACATATTCGTCGCTCACTGAACATCACGTAATCCGAACATGACTCTAGCTAGCCGTGATCGTCTAGTGGTTAGGACATTGCGTTGTGGCCGCAATAACCCAGGTTCGAATCCTGGTCTCGGCAGATTGTGCGTTATGTAGTTTTTGTTGTTTTGAGTCGTATTTTGAGATTCTACATTCAATTCCATTTCAGAGTAACAGGTTACGAATCATAATCACGCAGTCATTATCAACTGTAGATTAAATGCAAAATAAATGCACTATACTTATTCGTCGCTTACTGAGCATCACGTTATCCGAACATGACTCTAGCTAGCCGTAATCGTCTAGTGGTTAGGACATTTCGTTGTGGCCGCAATAACCCAGGTTCGAATCCTGGTCTCGGCACATTGTGCTATATGTAGTTTTTGTTGTTTTGCGTCGTATTTTGGGATTCTACATTCAATTTTACTGCCAGGGTAACAGGTTAGCAAACATAATCACGCAGTCATCATAAACTGTAGATTAAATGCAAGATCAATGCACTATACTTATTCGTCGCTTACTGAGCATCACGTTATCCGAATATGACTCTAGCTAGCCGTGATCGTCTAGTGGTTAGGACATTGCGTTGTGGCCGCAATAACCCAGGTTCGAATCCTGGTCTCGGCAGATTGTGCGTTATGTCGTTGTTTTGTTATTTTGAGTCGTATTTTGGGATTCTACTTTCAATTCTTTTCCAGGGTAACAGGTTAGCAAACATAATAACGCAGTCATCATAAACTGTAGATTAAATGCAAAATAACTGCACTATACTTATTCGTCGCTTACTGAGTAGCACGTAATCCGAACATGACTCTAGATAGCCGTGATCGTCTAGTGGTTAGGACATTGCGTTGTGGCCGCAATAACCCAGGTTCGAATCCTGGTCTCGGCAGATTGTGCGATATGTAGTTTCTGTTGTTTTGAGTCGTATTTTGGGATTCTACTTTCAATTCTTTTCCAGGTTAACAGGTTAGCAAACATAATAACGCACTGCAGTCATCATAAACTGTAGATTAAATGCAAAATAAATGCACTATACTTATTCGTCGCTTACTGAGTAGCACGTAATCCGAACATGACTCTAGCTAGCCGTGATCGTCTGGTGGTTAGGACATTGCATTGTGGCCGCAATAACCCAGGTTTGAATCCTGGTCTCGGCAGATTGTGCGATATGTAGTTCTTGTTGTTTTGAGTCGTATTTTGGGATTCTACATTCAATTCCATTTCAGAGTAACAGGTTACGAAACATAATCACGCAGTCATCATAAACTGCAGATTAAATGCAAGATCAATGCACTATATTTATTCGTCGCTTTTTGAGTAGCACGATATCCGAACATGGCTGGGACATTGCGTTGTGGCCGCAATAACCCAGGTTCGAATCCTGGTCTGATCAGATTGTGCGTTATGTCGTTGTTTTGTTGTTTTGAGTCGTATTTTGGGATTCTACATGCAATTCTTTTCCAGGGTAACAGGTTAGCAAACATAATCACGCAGTCATCAGAAACTCTAGATTAAATGCAAGTTCAATGCACTATACTTATTCGTCGCTTAGTGCGTAACACGTAATCAGAACATGACTGGCTAGCCGTGATCGTCTAGTGGTTAGGACATTCCATTGTGACCGCAATAACCCAGGTGTAAATCCTGGTCTCGGCAGATTGTGCTATATGTAGTTCTTGTTGTTTTGAGTCGTATTTTGGGATTCTACATTCAATTACATTTCAGAGTAACAGGTTACGAAACATAATCACGCAGTCATCATAAACTGCAGATTAAATGCAAGATCAATGCACTATACTTATTCGTCGCTTTTTGAGTAGCACGACATCCGAACATGGCTTGCTAGCCGTGATCGTCTAGTGGTTAGGACATTGCGTTGTGGCCGCAATAACCCAGATTCGAATCCAGGTCTCGGCAGATTGTGCGATATGTCGTTGTTTTGTTTTGTTTTGAGTCGTATTTTTGAATTCTACAGTTAATTATATTCCAGGGTAACAGGTTAGCAAACATAATCACGCAGTCATCATCAACTGTAGATTAAAATCAAGATCAATGCACTATACTTATTCGTCGCTTACTGAGTAGCATCTAATCATAACAAGACTGGCTAGCCGTGATCGTCTAGTGGATAGGACATTGCGTTGTGGCCGCAATAACCCAGGTTCGAATCCTGGTCTCGGCAGATTGTGCTATATGTAGTTCTTGTTGTTTTGAGTCGTATTTTGGGATTCTACATTCAATTCCATTTCAGAGTAACAGGTTACGAAACATAATCACGCAGTCATTATAAACTGTAGATTAAATGCAAGTTTAATGCACTATACTTATTCGTCGCTTACTGAGTAGCACCTAATCCGAACATGACTCTAGCTAGCCGTGATCGTTTAGTGGTTAGGACATTGCGTTGTGGTCGCAATAACCCAGGTTCGAATCCTGGTCTCGGCAGATTGTGCGATATGTAGTTTTTGTTGTTTTGAGTCGTATTTTGAGATTCTACATTCAATTCCATTTCAGAGTAACAGGTTACGAATCATAATCACGCAGTCATTATAAACTGTAGATTAAATGCAAAATAAATGCACTATACTTATTCGTCGCTTACTGAGCATCACGTTATCCGAACATGACTCTAGCTAGCCGTGATCGTCTAGTGGTTAGGACATTGCGTTGTGGCCCGCAATATCCCAGGTTCGAAGCCTGGTTTCGGCAGATTGTGCGATATGTAGTTTTTGTTGTTTTGAGTCGTATTTGGGATTCTACTTTCAATTCTTTTCCAGGGTAACAGGTTAGCAAACATAATCACGCAGTCATTATAAACTGTAGATTAAATGCAAAATAAATGCACTATACTTATTCGTCGCTTACTGAGCATCACGTTATCCGAACATGACTCTAGCTAGCCGTGATCGTCTAGTGGTTAGGACATTGCGTTGTGGCCGCAATAACCCAGGTTCGAATCCTGGTCTCGGCAGATTGTGCTATATGTAGTTCTTGTTGTTTTGAGTCGTATTTTGGAATTCTACATTCAATTCCATTTCAGAGTAACAGGTTACGAATCATAATCACGCAGTCATTATAAACTGTAGATTAAATGCAAAATAAATGCACTATACTTATTCGTCGCTTACTGAGCATCTAACATGACTCTAGCTAGCCGTGATCGTCTAGTGGTTAGGACATTGCGTTGTGGCCGCAATATCCCAGGTTCGAAGCCTGGTTTCGGCAGATTGTGCGATATGTAGTTTTTGTTGTTTTGAGTCGTATTTTGGGATTCTACTTTCAATTCTTTTCCAGGGTAACAGGTTAGCAAACATAATCACGCAGTCATTATAAACTGTAGATTAAATGCAAAATAAATGCACTATACTTATTCGTCGCTTACTGAGCATCACGTTATCCGAACATGACTCTAGCTAGCCGTGATCGTCTAGTGGTTAGGACATTGCGTTGTGGCCGCAATAACCCAGGTTCGAATCCTGGTCTCGGCAGATTGTGCTATATGTAGTTCTTGTTGTTTTGAGTCGTATTTTGGAATTCTACATTCAATTCCATTTCAGAGTAACAGGTTACGAAACATAATCACGCAGTCATTATAAACTGTAGATTAAATGCAAGTTTAATGCACTATACTTAGTCGTCGCTTACTGAGTAGTACCTAATCCGAACATGACTCTAGCTAGCCGTGATCGTCTAGTGGTTAGGACATTGCGTTGTGGCCGCAATAACCCAGGTTCGAATCCTGGTCTCGGCAGATTGTGCGATATGTAGTTTTTGTTGTTTTGAGTCGTATTTTGAGATTCTACATTCAATTCCATTTCAGAGTAACAGGTTACGAATCATAATCACGCAGTCATTATAAACTGTAGATTAAATGCAAAATAAATGCACTATACTTATTCGTCGCTTACTGAGCATCACGTTATCCGAACATGACTCTAGCTAGCCGTGATCGTCTAGTGGTTAGGACATTGCGTTGTGCCCGCAATAACCCAGTTTCGAATCCTGGTCTCGGCAGATTGTGCTATATGTAGTTTTTGTTGTTTTGCGTCGTATTTTGGAATTCTACATTCAATTCCATTTCAGAGTGACAGGTTGGCAAACATAATCCCGCAGTCATCATAAACTGTAGATTAAATGCAAGATCAATGCACTATACTTATTCGTCGCTTACTGAGTAGCACGTAATCCGAACATGACTCTAGCTAGCCGTGATCGTCTAGTGGTTAGGACATTGCGTTGTGGCCGCAATAACCCAGGTTCGAATCCTGGTCTCGGCAGATTGTGCTATATGTAGTTCTTGTTGTTTTGAGTCGTATTTTGGGATTCTACATTCAATTCCATTTCAGAGTAACAGGTTACGAAACATAATCACGCAGTCATTATAAACTGTAGATTAAATGCAAGTTTAATGCACTATACTTATTCGTCGCTTACTGAGTAGCACCTAATCCGAACATGACTCTAGCTAGCCGTGATCGTTTAGTGGTTAGGACATTGCGTTGTGGTCGCAATAACCCAGGTTCGAATCCTGGTCTCGGCAGATTGTGCGATATGTAGTTTTTGTTGTTTTGAGTCGTATTTTGAGATTCTACATTCAATTCCATTTCAGAGTAACAGGTTACGAATCATAATCACGCAGTCATTATAAACTGTAGATTAAATGCAAAATAAATGCACTATACTTATTCGTCGCTTACTGAGCATCACGTTATCCGAACATGACTCTAGCTAGCCGTGATCGTCTAGTGGTTAGGACATTGCGTTGTGGCCGCAATATCCCAGGTTCGAAGCCTGGTCTCGGCAGATTGTGCGATATGTAGTTTTTGTTGTTTTGAGTCGTATTTTGGGATTCTACTTTCAATTCTTTTCCAGGGTAACAGGTTAGCAAACATAATCACGCAGTCATTATAAACTGTAGATTAAATGCAAAATAAATGCACTATACTTATTCGTCGCTTACTGAGCATCACGTTATCCGAACATGACTCTAGCTAGCCGTGATCGTATAGTGGTTAGGACATTGCGTTGTGGCCGCAATAACCCAGGTTCGAATCCTGGTCTCGGCAGATTGTGCTATATGTAGTTTTTGTTGTTTTGCGTCGTATTTTGGGATTCTACATTCAATTTTACTTCCAGGGTAACAGGTTTGCAAACATAATAACGCAGTCATCATAAACTGTAGATTAAATGCAAAATAAATGCACTATACTTATTCGTCGCTTACTGAGCATCACGTTATACGAAAATGACTCTAGCTAGCCGTGATCGTCTAGTGGTTAGGACATTGCGTTGTGCCCGCAATAACCCAGTTTCGAATCCTGGTCTCGGCAGATTGTGCTATATGTAGTTCTTGTTGTTTTGCGTCGTATTTTGGAATTCTGCATTCAATTTTACTTCCAGGGTAACAGGTTGGCAAACATAATCACGCAGTCATCATAAACTGTAGATTAAATGCCAGATCAATGCACTATACTTATTCGTCGCTTACTGAGTAGCACGTAATCCGAACATGACTCTAGCTAGCCGTGATCGTCTAGTGGTTAGGACATTGCGTTGTGGCCGCAATAACCCAGGTTCGAATCCTGGTCTCGGCAGATTGTGCGTTATGTCGTTGTTTTGAGTCGTATTTTGGGATTCTACATTCAATTCGTTTCAAGGGTAACAGGTTAGCAAACATAATCACGCAGTCATTATAAACTTCAGATTAAATGCAAGATCAATGCACTCTACTTATTCGTCGCTTACTGAGTAGCACCTAATCAGGACATGACTGGCTAGCCGTGATCGTCTAGTGGATAGGACATTCCATATATTGTGACCGCAATAACCCAGGTTCGAATCCTGGTCTCGGCAGATTGTGCGATATGTAGTTTTTGTTGTTTTGAGTCGTATTTTGGGATTCTACTTTCAATTCTTTTCCAGGGTAACAGGTTAGAAAACATAATAACGCAGTCATCATAAACTGTAGATTAAATGCAAAATAAATGCACTATACTTATTCATCGCTTACTGAGCATCACGTTATACGAACATGACTCTAGCTAGCCGTGATCGTCTAGTGGTTAGGACATTGCGTTGTGCCCGCAATAACCCAGTTTCGAATCCTGGTCTCGGCAGATTGTGCTATATGTAGTTTTTGTTGTTTTGCGTCGTATTTTGGAATTCTACATTCAATTCCATTTCAGAGTGACAGGTTAGCAAACATAATTACGCAGTCATCATCAACTTCAGATTAAATGCAAGATCAATGCACTATACTTATTCGTCGCTTACTGAGTAGCACCTAATCAGGACATGACTCTAGCTAGCCGTGATCGTCTAGTGGTTAGGACATTGCGTTGTGCCCGCAATAACCCAGTTTCGAATCCTGGTCTCGGCAGATTGTGCTATATGTAGTTTTTGTTGTCTTGCGTCGTATTTTGCAATTCTACATTCAATTCCATTTCAGAGTGACAGGTTAGCAAACATAATTACGCAGTCATCATAAACTGTAGATTAAATGCAAGATCAATGCACTATACTTATTCGTCGCTTACTGAGTAACACGTAATCCGAACATGACTCTAGCTAGCCGTGATCGTCTAGTGGTTAGGACATTGCGTTGTGGCCGCAATAACCCAGTTTCGAATCCTGGTCTCGGCAGATTGTGCGTTACGTCGTTGTTTTGTTATTTTGAGTCGTATTTTGGGATTCTACTTTCAATTCTTTTCCATGGTAACAGGTTAGAAAACATAATAACGCAGTCATCATAAACTGTAGATTAAATGCAAGATCAATGCACTATACTTATTCGTAACTTACTGAGTAGCACGATATCCGAACATGACTCTAGCTAGCCGTGATCGTCTAGTGGTTAGGACATTGCGTTGTGCCCGCAATAACCCAGTTTCGAATCCTGGTCTCGGCAGATTGTGCTATATGTAGTTTTTGTTGTTTTGCGTCGTATTTTGGAATTCTACATTCAATTCCATTTCAGAGTGACAGGTTAGCAAACATAATTACGCAGTCATCATAAACTGTAGATTAAATGCAAGATCAATGCACTATACTTATTCGTCGCTTACTGAGTAGCACGTAATCCGAACATGACTCTAGCTAGCCGTGATCGTCTAGTGGTTAGGACATTGCGTTGTGCCCGCAATAACCCAGTTTCGAATCCTGGTCTCGGCAGATTGTGCTATATGTAGTTTTTGTTGTTTTGCGTCGTATTTTGGAATTCTACATTCAATTCCATTTCAGAGTGACAGGTTAGCAAACATAATTACGCAGTCATTATAAACTGTAGATTAAATGCAAGATCAATGCACTATACTTATTCGTAACTTAATGAGTAGCACGATATCCGAACATGACTCTAGCTAGCCGTGATCGTCTAGTGGTTAGGACATTGCGTTGTGCCCGCAATAACCCAGTTTCGAATCCTGGTCTCGGCAGATTGTGCTATATGTAGTTTTTGTTGTTTTGCGTCGTATTTTGGAATTCTACATTCAATTCCATTTCAGAGTGACAGGTTAGCAAACATAATTACGCAGTCATCATAAACTGTAGATTAAATGCAAGATCAATGCACTATACTTATTCGTCGCTTACTGAGTAACACGTAATCAGAACATGACTCTAGCTAGCCGTGATCGTCTAGTGGTTAGGACATTGCGTTGTGGCCGCAATAACCCAGGTTCGAATCCTAGTCTCGGCAGATTGTGCGTTATGTCGTTGTTTTGAGTTGTATTTTGGGATTCTACCTTCAATTTGTTTCAAGGGTAACAGGTTAGCAAACATAATCACGCAGTAATTATAAACTTCAGATTAAATGCAAGATCAATGCACTATACTTATTCGTCGCTTACTGAGTAGCACCTAATCAGGACATGACTGGCTAGCCGTGATCGTCTAGTGGATAGGACATTCCATTGTGACCGCAATAACCCAGGTACGAATCCTGCTCTCGGCAGATTGTGCGATATGTATTTTTTTGTTGTTTTGAGTCGTATTTTGGGATTCTACTTTCAATTCTTTTCCAGGGTAACAGGTTAGCAAACATAATAACGCAGTCATCATAAACTGTAGATTAAATGCAAAATAAATGCACTATACTTATTCGTCGCTTACTGAGCATCACGTTATCCGAACATGACTCTAGCTAGCCGTGATCGTCTAGTGGTTAGGACATTGCGTTGTGCCCGCAATAACCCAGTTTCGAATCCTGGTCTCGGCAGATTGTGCTATATGTAGTTTTTGTTGTCTTGCGTCGTATTTGCAATTCTACATTCAATTCGTTTCAAGGGTAACAGGTTAGCAAACATAATCACGCAGTCATTATAAACTTCAGATTAAATGCAAGATCAATGCACTATACTTATTCGTCGCTTAGTGAGTAGCACCTAATCAGGACATGACTGGCTAGCCGTGATCGTCTAGTGGATAGGACATTCCATTGTGACCGCAATAACCCAGGTTCGAATCCTGGTCTCGGCAGATTGTGCGATATGTAGTTTTTGTTGTTTTGAGTCGTATTTTGGGATTCTACTTTCAATTCTTTTCCAGGGTAACAGGTTAGCAAACAAAATAACGCAGTCATCATAAACTGTATATTAAATGCAAAATAAATGCAGTATACTTATTCGTCGCTTACTGAGCATCACGTTATCCGAACATGACTCTAGCTAGCCCTGATCGTCTAGTGGTTAGGACATTGCGTTGTGCCCGCAATAACCCAGGTTCGAATCCTGGTCTCGGCAGATTGTGCTATATGTAGTTTTTGTTGTTTTGCGTCGTATTTTGGAATTCTACATTCAATTTTACTTCCAGGGTAACAGGTTGGCAAACATAATCACGCAGTCATCATAAACTGTAGATTAAATGCAAGATCAATGCACTATACTTATTCGTCGCTTACTGTGTAGCACGTAATCCGAACAGGACTCTAGCTAGCCGTGATCGTCTAGTGGTTAGGACATTGCGTTGTGCCCGCAGTAACCCAGGTTCGAATCCTGGTCTCGGCAGATTGTGCTATATGTAGTTTGTGTTGTTTTGCGTCGTATTTTGGGATTCTACATTCAATTTTACTTCCAGGGTAACAGGTTGGCAAACATAATCACGCAGTCATCATAAACTGTAGGTTAAATGCAAGATCAATGCACTAT
>NW_003140580.1:0-11332 GCF_000003605.2 Saccoglossus kowalevskii | reverse complement strand
AGTTGTAGTCCACCTTTTGCACGTACATTGTTTTACATTCACTCATGTCAGTTTCTAGCCCACCTTTTGCATGTACAATGTTTTACATTCACTCATGTCAGTTTCTAGCCCCACCTTTTGCATGTACATTGTTTTACATTCACTCATGCTAGTTTGTAGTCCACATTTTGCATGTACAATGTTTTTACATTCACTCATGTCAGTTTCTAGCCCACCTTTTGCATGTACATTGTTTACATTCACTCATGCTAGTTTGTAGTCCACCTTTTGCATGTACAATGTTTTACATTCACTCATGTTAGTTTGTAGTCCACCTTTTGTATGTACAATGTTTTACATTCACTCATGTCAGTTTGTAGTCCACCTTTTGCATGTACAATGTTTTACATTCACTCATGCTAGTTTGTAGTCCACCTTTTGTATGTACAATGTTTTACATTCACTCATGCTAGTTTGTAGTCCACCTTTTGCATGTACATTGTTTTACATTCACTCATGCTAGTTTGTAGTCCACCTTTTGTATGTACAATGTTTTACATTCACTCATGCTAGTTTGTAGTCCACCTTTTGCATGTACATTGTTTTACATTCATTCATGCTAGTTGTAGTCCACCTTTTGCATGTACAATGTTTTACATTCACTCATGTTCGTTTCTAGCCCACCTTTTGCATGTAAAATGTTTTACATTCACTCATGTCAGTTTCCAGCCCAAAATTTTTGCATGTACAATGTTTTACATTCACTCATGCTAGTTTGTAGTCCACCTTTTGCACGTACATTGTTTTACATTCACTCATGTCAGTTTCTAGCCCACCTTTTGCATGTACAATGTTTTACATTCACTCATGTCAGTTTCTAGCCCACCTTTTGCATGTACATTGTTTTACATTCACTCATGCTAGTTTGTAGTCCACATTTTGCATGTACAATGTTTTACATTCACTCATGTCAGTTTCTAGCCCACCTTTTGCATGTACATTGTTTTACATTCACTCATGCTAGTTTGTAGTCCACCTTTTGCATGTACAATGTTTTACATTCACTCATGTCATTTGTAGTCCACCTTTTGCATGTACATTGTTTTACATTCACTCATGCTATTTTGTAGTCCACCTTTTGCATGTACAATGTTTTTACATTCACTCATGTCAGTTTGTAATCCACCTTTTGCATGTACATTGTTTTACATTCACTCATGTCAGTTTCTACCCACCTTTTGCATGTACAATGTTTTACATTCACTCATGTCAGTTTCTAGCCCACCTTTTGCATGTACATTGTTTTACATTCACTCATGCTAGTTTGTAGTCCACCTTTTGCATGTACAATGTTTTACATTCACTCATGTCAGTTTCTAGCCCACCTTTTGCTTGTACATTGTTTTACATTCACTCATGCTAGTTTGTAGTCCACCTTTTGCATGTACAATGTTTTACATTCACTCATGTCAGTTTGTAGTCCACCTTTTGCATGTACAATGTTTTACATTCACTCATGCTAGTTTGTAGTCCACCTTTTGAATGTACAATGTTTTACATTCACTCATGCTAGTTTGTAGTCCACCTTTTGCATGTACATTGTTTTACATTCACTCATGCTAGTTTGTAGTCCACCTTTTGTATGTACAATGTTTTACATTCACTCATGCTAGTTTGTAGTCCACCTTTTGCATGTACATTGTTTTACATTCACTCATGTCAGTTTCTAGCCCACCTTTTGCATGTACATTGTTTTACATTCACTCATGTCAGTTTCTAGCCCACCTTTTGCATGTACAATGTTTTACATTCACTCATGTTAGTTTCTAGCCCACCTTTTGCATGTAAAATGTTTTACATTCACTCATGTCAGTTTCCAGCCCACCTTTTGCATGTACAATGTTTTACATTCACTCATGCTAGTTTGTAGTCCACCTTTTGCATGTACATTGTTTTACATTCACTCATGCTAGTGTGTAGTCCACCTTTTGCATGTACAATGTTTTACATTCACTCATGTCAGTTTCTAGCCCACCTTTTGCATGTACAATGTTTTACATTCACTCATGCTAGTTTCCAGCCCACCTTTTGCATGTACAATGTTTTAGATTCACTCATGTCAGTTTCCAGCCCACCTTTTGCATGTACAATGTTTTACATTCACTCATGTCAGTTTCCAGCCCACCTTTTGCATGTACAATGTTTTACATTCACTCATGCTAGTTTGTAGTCCACCTTTTGTATGTACAATATTTTACATTCACTCATGCTAGTTTGTAGTCCACCTTTTGCATGTACAATGTTTTACATTCTCTCATGTCAGTTTCCAGTCCACCTTTTGCATGTACAATGTTTTACATTCACTCATGTCAGTTTGTAGCCCACCTTTTGCATGTACAATGTTTTACATTCGTACATGCTAATTTCTAGCCCACCTTTTGCATGTACATTGTTTTACATTCACTCATGCTAGTTTGTAGTCCACCTTTTGCATGTACAATGTTTTACATTCACTCATGTCAGTTTCTAGCGCACCTTTTGCATGTACAATGTTTTACATTCACTCATGCTAGTTTGTAGTCCACCGTTTGCATGTACAATGTTTTACATTCACTCATGTCAGTTTCTAGCCCACCTTTTGCATGTACAATGTTTTACATTCTCTCATGTCAGTTTCCAGTTCACCTTTTGCATGTACAATGTTTTACATTCACTCATGTCAGTTTCTAGTCCACCTTTTGCACGTACAATGTTTTAAATTCACTCATGT
This sequence comes from Saccoglossus kowalevskii, assembly GCF_000003605.2. Lineage (NCBI taxonomy): Eukaryota > Metazoa > Hemichordata > Enteropneusta > Harrimaniidae > Saccoglossus > Saccoglossus kowalevskii. Next base: position 8,583 of record NW_003140580.1, on the reverse strand, counting down.
CAGTTTCTAGCCCACCTATTGCATGTATAATGTTTTACATTCACTCATGTCAGTTTCTAGCCCACCTTTTGCATGTACAATGTTTTACATTCACTCATGTCAGTTTCCAGTTCACCTTTTGCATGTACAATGTTTTACATTCACTCATGTCAGTTTCTAGTCCACCTTTTGCATGTACAATGTTTTACATTCACTCATGTCAGTTTCCAGTTAACCTTTTGCATGTACAATGTTTTACATTCACTCATGTCAGTTTCTAGTCCACCTTTTGCATGTACAATGTTTTACATTGCCTGATGTCAGTTTGTAGTCCACCTTTTGTATGTATAATTATTTACATTCACTCATGTCAGTTTCTAGCCCACCTTTTGCATGTACAATGTTTTACATTCACTCATGTCAGTTTCTAGCCCACCTTTTGCATGTACAATGTTTTAAATTCACTCATGTCAGTTTCGAGTTCACCTTTTGCATGTACAATGTTTTACATTCACTCATGTCAGTTTCTAGCCCACCTTTTGCATGTACAATGTGTTACATTCACTCATGCTAGTTTGTAGTCCACCTTTTGTATGTACAATTTTTTACATTCACTCATGTCAGCTTCCAGCCCAACTTTTGCATATATGTTTTACATTCACTCATGCTAGTTTGTAGTCCACCTTTTGTATGTACAATGTTTTACATTTACTCATGTCAGTTTCCAGCCCACCTTTTGCATATATGTTTTACATTCACTCATGCTAGTTTGTAGTCCACCTTTTGCATGTACAATGTTTTACATTCACTCATGTCAGTTTGTAGCCCACCTTTTGCATGTACAATGTTTTACATTCGTACATGCTAATTTCTAGCCCACCTTTTGCATGTACATTGTTTTACATTCACTCATGCTAGTTTGTAGTCCACCTTTTGCATGTACAATGTTTTACATTCACTCATGTCAGTTTCTAGCGCACCTTTTGCATGTACAATGTTTTACATTCACTCATGCTAGTTTGTAGTCCACCGTTGGCATGTACAATGTTTTACATTCACTCATGTCAGTTTCTAGCCCACCTTTTGCATGTACAATGTTTTACATTCACTCATGTCAGTTTCCAGTTCACCTTTTGCATGTACAATGTTTTACATTCACTCATGTCAGTTTCTAGTCCACCTTTTGCATGTACAATGTTTTACATTCACTCATGTCAGTTTCCAGTTAACCTTTTGCATGTACAATGTTTTACATTCACTCATGTCAGTTTCTAGTCCACCTTTTGCATGTACAATGTTTTACATTTGCCTCATGTCAGTTTGTAGTCCACCTTTTTGCATGTATAATTATTTACATTCACTCATGTCAGTTTCTACCCCACCTTTTTGCATGTACAATGTTTTACATTCACTCATGTCAGTTTCTAGCCCACCTTTTTGCATGTACAATGTTTTACATTCACTCATGTCAGTTTCCAGTTAACCTTTTGCATGTACAATGTTTTACATTTACTCATGTCAGTTTCTAGTCCACCTTTTGCATGTACAATGTTTTAAATTCACTCATGTCAGTTTCTAGTCCACCGTTTCCATGTACAATGTTTTACATTGCCTCATGTCAGTTTCTGGCCCACCTTTTACATATACAATGTTTTACATTCACTCGTGTCAGTTTCTAGTCCACCGTTTGCATTTACAATGATTTACATTCACTCATGTCAGTTTCTAGCCCACCTTTTGCATGTATAATGTTTTAAATTCACTCATGTCAGTTTCTAGTCCACCGTTTCCATGTACAATGTTTTACATTCACTCATGTCAGTTTCTAGCGCACCTTTTGCATGTACAATGTTTTACATTCACTCATGCTAGTTTGTAGTCCACCGTTTGCATGTACAATGTTTTACATTCACTCATGTCAGTTTCTAGCCCACCTTTTGCATGTACAATGTTTTACATTCACTCATGTCAGTTTCCAGTTCACCTTTTGCATGTACAATGTTTTACATTCACTCATGTCAGTTTCTAGTCCACCTTTCGCATGTACAATGTTTTAAATTCACTCATGTCAGTTTCTAGCCCACCTATTGCATGTATAATGTTTTACATTCACTCATGTCAGTTTCTAGCCCACCTTTTGCATGTACAATGTTTTACATTCACTCATGTTAGTTTCTAGCCCACGTTTTGCATGTACAATGTTTTACATTCACTCATGCTAGTTTGTAGTCCACCTTTTGCATGTACAATGTTTTACATTCACTCATGCTAGTTTGTAGTCCACCTTTTGCATGTACAATTTTTTACATTCACTCATGTCATCTTCCAGCCCACCTTTTGCATATATGTTTTACATTCACTCATGCTAGTTTGTAGTCCACCTTTTGTATGTACAATTTTTTACATTCACTCATGTCAGATTCCAGCCCAACTTTTGCATATATGTTTTACATTCACTCATGCTAGTTTGTAGTCCACCTTTTGTATGTACAATGTTTTACATTTACTCATGTCAGTTTCCAGCCCACCTTTTGCATGTACAATGTTTTACATTCACTCATGTCAGTCTGTAGCCCACCTTTTGCATGTACAATGTTTTACATTCGTACATGCTAATTTCTAGCCCACCTTTTGCATGTACATTGTTTTACATTCACTCATGCTAGTTTGTAGTCCACCTTTTGCATGTACAATGTTTTACATTCACTCATGTCAGTTTCTAGCCCACCTTTTGCATGTACAATGTTTTACATTCACTCATGCTAGTTTGTAGTCCACCGTTTGCATGTACAATGTTTTACATTCACTCATGTCAGTTTCTAGCCCACCTTTTGCATGTACAATGTTTTACATTCACTCATGTCAGTTTCCAGTTCACCTTTTGCATGTACAATGTTTTACATTCACTCATGTCAGTTTCTAGTCCACCTTTTGCATGTACAATGTTTTACATTCACTCATGTCAGTTTCCAGTTAACCTTTTGCATGTACAATGTTTTACATTCACTCATGTCAGTTTCTAGTCCACCTTTTGCATGTACAATGTTTTACATTGCCTCATGTCAGTTTGTAGTCCACCTTTTGTATGTATAATTATTTACATTCACTCATGTCAGTTTCTAGCCCACCTTTTGCATGTACAATGTTTTACATTCACTCATGTCAGTTTCTAGCCCACCTTTTGCATGTACAATGTTTTACATTCACTCATGTCAGTTTCCAGTTCACCTTTTGCATGTACAATGTTTTACATTCACTCATGTCAGTTTGAGGTCCACCTTTTGCATGTACAATGTTTTACATTCACTCATGCTAGTTTGAAGTCCACCTTTTGCATGTACAATTTTTTACATTCACTCATGTCAGCTTCCAGCCCACCTTTTGCATATATGTTTTACATTCACTCATGGTAGTTTGTAGTCCACCTTTTGTATGTACATTTTTTTACATTCACTCATGTCAGTTTCCAGCCCACATTTTGCATATATGTTTTACATTCACTCATGCTAGTTTGTAGTCCACCTTTTGTATGTACAATGTTTTACATTCACTCATGTCAGTTTCCAGCCCACCTTTTGCATATATGTTTTACATTCACTCATGCTAGTTTGTAGTCCACCTTTTGCATGTGCAATGTTTTACATTCACTCATGTCAGTTTGTAGCCAACCTTTTGCATGTACAATGTTTTACATTCGTACATGCTAATTTCTAGCCCACCTTTTGCATGTACATTGTTTTACATTCACTAATGCTAGTTTGTAGTCCACCTTTTGCATGTACAATGATTTACATTCACTCATGTCAGTTTCTAGCCCACCTTTTGCATGTATGTTTTAAATTCACTCATGTCAGTTTCTAGTCCACCGTTTCCATGTACAATGTTTACATTCACTCATGTCAGTTTGTAGTCCACCTTTTGCATGTATAATGTTTTACATTCACTCATGTCAGTTTCTAGTCCACCTTTTGCATGTACATTGTTTTACATTCACTCATGTCAGTTTCTAGCCCACCTATTGCATGTATAATGTTTTACATTCACTCATGTCAGTTTCTAGCCCACCTTTTGCATGTACAATGTTTTACATTCACTCATGTTATTTTCTAGCCCACGTTTTGCATGTACAATGTTTTACATTCACTCATGCTAGTTTGTAGTCCACCGTTTGCATGTACAATATTTTACATTCACTTAGGTCAGTTTGTAGTCCACCTTTTGCATGTACATTGTTTTACATTCACTCATGCTAGTTTGTAGTCCACCTTTTGCATGTACAATGATTTACATTCACTCATGTCAGTTTCTAGCCCACCTTTTGCATGTATAATGTTTTAAATTCACTCATGTCAGTTTCTAGTCCACCGTTTCCATGTACAATGTTTTACATTCACTCATGTCAGTTTGTAGTCCACCTTTTGCATGTATAATGTTTTACATTCACTCATGTCAGTTTCTAGTCCACCTTTTGCATGTACAATATTTTACATTGCCTCATGTCAGTTTCTGGCCCACCTTTTGCATGTACAATGTTTTACATTCACTCATGTCAGTTTCCAGTCCACCGTTTGCATGTACAATGTTTTACATTCACTTAGGTCAGTTTGTAGTCCACCTTTTGCATGTACATTGTTTTACATTCACTCATGCTAGTTTGTAGTCCACCTTTTGCATGTACAATGATTTACATTCACTCATGTCAGTTTCTAGCCCACCTTTTTCATGTATAATGTTTTAAATTCACTCATGTCAGTTTCTAGTCCAACGTTTCCATGTACAATGTTTTACATTCACTCATGTCAGTTTGTAGTCCACCTTTTGCATGTATAATGTTTTACATTCACTCATGTCAGTTTCTAGTCCACCTTTTGCATGTACAATGTTATACATTCACTCATGTCAGTTTCTAGCCCACCTATTGCATGTATAATGTTTTACATTTCACTCATGTCAGTTTCTAGTCCACCGTTTCCATGTACAATGTTTTACATTCACTCATGTCAGTTTGTAGTCCACATTTTGCATGTATAAATGTTTTACATTCACTCATGTTCAGTTTTAGTCCCCCCTTTTGCATGTAACAATTGTTTTACATTCAACTCAATGTCAGTTTCTAGCCCCACCTTTTGCATGTACAATGTTTACATTCACTCATGTTAGTTTTAGCCCACGTTTGCATGTACAATGTTTTACATTCACTCATGCTAGTTTGTAGTCCACCTTTTGCATGTACAATGTTTTACATTCACTCATGTCAGTTTCCAGCCCACCTTTTGCATATATGTTTTATATTCACTCATGCTAGTTTGTAGTCCACCTTTTGTATGTACAATTTTTTACATTCACTCATGTCAGTTTCCAGCCCACCTTTTGCATATATGTTTTACATTCACTCATGCTAGTTTGTAGTCCACCTTTTGTATGTACAATGTTTTACATTCACTCATGTCAGTTTCCAGCCCACCTTTTGCATATATGTTTTACATTCACTCACGCTAGTTTGTAGTCCACCATTTGCATGTACAATGTTTTACATTCACTCATGTCAGTTTGTAGCCCACCTTTTGCATGTAAAATGTTTTACATTCGTACATGCTAATTTCTAGCCTACCTTTTGCATGTACGTTGTTTTACATTCACTCATGTCAGTTTCTAGCGCACCTTTTGCATGTACAATGTTTTACATTCACTCATGCTAGTTTGTAGTCCACCTTTTGCATGTACAATGTTTTACATTCACTTAGGTCAGTTTGTAGTCCACCTTTTGCATGTACATTGTTTTACATTCACTCATGCTAGTTTGTAGTCCACCTTTTGCATGTACAATGTTTTACATTCACTTAGGTCAGTTTGTAGTCCACCTTTTGCATGTACATTGTTTTACATTCACTCATGTCAGTTTCTAGCGCACCTTTTGCATGTACAATGTTTTACATTCACTCATGCTAGTTTGTAGTCCACCGTTTGCATGTACAATGTTTTACATTCACTTAGGTCAGTTTGTAGTCCACCTTTTGCATGTACATTGTTTTACATTCACTCATGCTAGTTTGTAGTCCACCTTTTGCATGTACAATGATTTACATTCACTCATGTCAGTTTCTAGCCCACCTTTTGCATGTATAATGTTTTAAATTCACTCATGTCAGTTTCTAGTCCACCGTTTCCATGTACAATGTTTTACATTCACTCATGTCAGTTTGTAGTCCACCTTTTGCATGTATAATGTTTTACATTCACTCATGTCAGTTTCTAGTCCACCTTTTGCATGTACATTGTTTTACATTCACTCATGTCAGTTTCTAGCCCACGTATTGCATGTATAATGTTTTACATTCACTCATGTCAGTTTGTAGTCCACCGTTTCCATGTACAATGTATTACATTCAATCATGTCAGTTTGTAGTCCACCTTTTGCATGTATAATGTTTTACATTCACTCATGTCAGTTTCTAGTCCACCTTTTGCATGTACATTGTTTTACATTCACTCATGTCAGTTTCTAGCCCACCTATTGCATGTATAATGTTTTACATTCACTCATGTCAGTTTCTAGCCCACCTTTTGCATGTACAATGTTTTACATTCACTCATGTTAGTTTCTAGCCCACGTTTTGCATGTACAATGTTTTACATTCACTCATGCTAGTTTGTAGTCCACCTTTTGCATGTACAATGTTTTACATTCACTCATGCCAGTTTCCAGCCCACCTTTTGCATATATGTTTTATATTCACTCATGCTAGTTTGTAGTCCACCTTTTGTATGTACAATTTTTTACATTCACTCATGTCAGTTTCCAGCCCACCTTTTGCATATATGTTTTACATTCACTCATGCTAGTTTGTAGTCCACCTTTTGTATGTACAATGTTTTACATTCACTCATGTCAGTTTGTAGCCAACCTTTTGCATGTACAATGTTTTACATTCGTACATGCTAATTTCTAGCCCACCTTTTGCATGTACATTGTTTTACATTCACTAATGCTAGTTTGTAGTCCACCTTTTGCATGTACAATGATTTACATTCACTCATGTCAGTTTCTAGCCCACCTTTTGCATGTATGTTTTAAATTCACTCATGTCAGTTTCTAGTCCACCGTTTCCATGTACAATGTTTTACATTCACTCATGTCAGTTTGTAGTCCACCTTTTGCATGTATAATGTTTTACATTCACTCATGTCAGTTTCTAGTCCACCTTTTGCATGTACATTGTTTTACATTCACTCATGTCAGTTTCTAGCCCACCTTTTGCATGTACAATGTTTTACATTCACTCATGTTAGTTTCTAGCCCACGTTTTGCATGTACAATGTTTTACATTCACTCATGCTAGTTTGTAGTCCACCTTTTGCATGTACAATGTTTTACATTCACTCATGCCAGTTTCCAGCCCACCTTTTGCATATATGTTTTATATTCACTCATGCTAGTTTGTAGTCCACCTTTTGTATGTACAATTTTTTACATTCACTCATGTCAGTTTCCAGCCCACCTTTTGCATATATGTTTTACATTCACTCATGCTAGTTTGTAGTCCACCTTTTGTATGTACAATGTTTTACATTCACTCATGTCAGTTTGTAGCCAACCTTTTGCATGTACAATGTTTTACATTCGTACATGCTAATTTCTAGCCCACCTTTTGCATGTACATTGTTTTACATTCACTAATGCTAGTTTGTAGTCCACCTTTTGCATGTACAATGATTTACATTCACTCATGTCAGTTTCTAGCCCACCTTTTGCATGTATGTTTTAAATTCACTCATGTCAGTTTCTAGTCCACCGTTTCCATGTACAATGTTTTACATTCACTCATGTCAGTTTGTAGTCCACCTTTTGCATGTATAATGTTTTACATTCACTCATGTCAGTTTCTAGTCCACCTTTTGCATGTACATTGTTTTACATTCACTCATGTCAGTTTCTAGCCCATGTTTTGCATGTACAATGTTTTACATTCACTCATGCTAGTTTGTAGTCCACCTTTTGCATGTACAATGTTTTACATTCACTCATGTCAGTTTCCAGCCCACCTTTTGCATATATGTTTTATATTCACTCATGCTAGTTTGTAGTCCACCTTTTGTATGTACAATTTTTTACATTCACTCATGTCAGTTTCCAGCCCACCTTTTGCATATATGTTTTACATTCACTCATGCTAGTTTGTAGTCCACCTTTTGTATGTACAATGTTTTACATTCACTCATGTCAGTTTCCAGCCCACCTTTTGCATATATGTTTACATTCACTCACGCTAGTTTGTAGTCCACCTTTTGCATGTACAATGTTTTACATTCGTACATGCTAATTTCTAGCACACCTTTTGCATGTACATTGTTTTACATTCACTCATGTCAGTTTCTAGCGCACCTTTTGCATGTACAATGTTTTACATTCACTCATGCTAGTTTGTAGTCCACCGTTTGCATGTACAATGTTTTACATTCACTTAGGTCAGTTTGTAGTCCACCTTTTGCATGTACATTGTTTTACATTCACTCATGCTAGTTTGTAGTCCACCTTTTGCATGTACAATGATTTACATTCACTCATGTCAGTTTCTAGCCCACCTTTTGCATGTATAATGTTTG
>NW_003140556.1:0-12491 GCF_000003605.2 Saccoglossus kowalevskii | reverse complement strand
ACAAACTACCTTTTTCCCATGATTTTTTGCCTAGACGAAGCATTAAATGACATACAATTCGGATGAATATTCAGCCTACTGCCAAACCATTGCAGAATACACCATTTTTCGTCCGATCACTGAAGTTAAGCTGCATCTGGCGTGGTTAGTACTTGCATGAGAGACCGGTTGGGAATACCATGTGCAGTAGGCTTATCAACATTTTTATTCCACCGTAATACTAACTTTTTCCCGAGATTTGCTGCCTTGCCGAAGTATTAAATTACATCCAATTCCAACGAATATTCAGCCTACTGCCAACCCATTGCAGAACACACCAGTTCTCCTCCGATCACTGAAGTTAAGCCCACTGGACGTGGTTAGTACTTGCATGGGAGACCGGCTGAGAATACCACATGCTGTAGGATCATCAACATTTTTATTCCACATTACATACTAACATTTACCCATGATTTTTTGCCTAGCCGTAGCATTAAATGACATCTAATTCCGACGAATATTCAGCCTACTGCCAAACCAATGCAGAATACACCAGTTCTCCTCCGATCACTGAAGATAATCTGCATCGGCCATGATTTGTAATTGCATGTGAGACCGGCTGGGAATACCACCTGCAGTAGGCTTATCAACATTTTTATTCCACCGTAATACTAACTTTTTCCCGGGATTTGCTGCCTTGCCGAAGTATTAAATTACATCCAATTCCAACGAATATTCAGCCTACTGCCAACCCATTGCAGAATACACCAGTTCTCCTCCGATCACTGAAGTTAAGCCCACTGGACGTGGTTAGTTCTTGCATGGGAGACCGGCTGAGAATACCACATGCTGTAGGATCATCAACATTTTTATTCCACCGTACATACTAGCTTTTTCGCTGGATTTTTTGCATAGCCGAAGCATAAACGACATCCAATTCCGACGAATATTCAGCCTACTGCCAACCCATTGCAGAATTAAACAGTTCTCGTCCGATCACTGAAGTTAAGCTGCATCGGGCGTGGTTAGTACTTGCATGGGAGACCGGCTGGGAATACCATGTGCAGTAGGCTCATCAACATTTTTATTCCACATTACATACTACCTTTTTCCCATGATTTTTTGCCTAGACGAAGCATTAAATGACATACAATTCGGATGAATATTCAGCCTACTGCCAAACCATTGCAGAATACACCAGTTTTCGTCCGATCACTGAAGTTAAGCTGCATCTGGCGTGGTTAGTACTTGCTTGAGAGACCGGTTGGGAATACCATGTGCAGTAGGCTTATCAACATTTTTATTCCACCATAATACTAACTTTTTTCCGGGATTTGCTGCCTTGCCGAAGTATTAAATTACATCCAATTCCGACGAATATTCAGTCTACTGCCAACCCATTGCAGAACACACCAGTTCTCCTCCGATCACTGAAAGTTAAGCCCACTGGACGTGGTTAGTACTTGCATGGGAGACCGGCTGAGAATACCACATGCTGTAGGCTCATCAACATTTTTATTCCACATTACATACTAACTTTTTCCTATGATTTTTTGCCTAGCCGTAGCATTAAATGACATCCAATTCCAACGAATATTCAGCCTACTGCCAAACCAATGCAGAATATACCAGTTCTCGTCCGATCACTGAAGTTAAGCTGCATCGGGCGTGGTTAGTACTTGCACGGGAGACCGGCTGGGAATACCACGTGCTGTAGGCTGATGAACATGTTTATTGCAGAATACACCAGTTCTCGTCCGATCACTGAAGTTAAGCTGCAACGGGCGTGGTTAGTACTTGCATGGGAGACTGGTTGGGAATACCACGTGCATTAGGCTCATCAACATTTTTATTCCTCTGTACATACTAACTTTTTCCCGGGATTTTTTGCGTAGCCGAAGTATTAAATTACATCCAATTCCGACAAATATCCAGCCTACTGTCAAACCATTGCAGAACACACCAGTTCTTGTCCGATCACTGAAGTTAAGCTGCATTGGGCGTGGTTAGTACTTGCATGGGAGACCGGCTGGGAATACCACGTGCAGTAGGCTCATCAACATTTTTATTCCACAATTCATACTACCTTTTTCCCATGATTTTTTGCCTAGACGAAGCATTAAATGACATACAATTCGGATGAATATTCAGCCTACTGCCAAACCATTGCAGAATACACCAGTTTTCGTCCGATCACTGAAGTTAAGCTGCATCTGGCGTGGTTAGTACTTGCATGAGAGACCGGTTGGGAATACCATGTGCAGTAGGCTTATCAACCTTTTTATTCCACCGTAATACTAACTTTTTCCCGGGATTTGCTGTCTTGCCGAAGTATTAAATTACATCCAATTCCGACGAATATTCAGTCTACTGCCAACCCATTGCAGAACACACCAGTTCTCCTCCGATCACTGAAGTTAAGCCCACTGGACGTGGTTAGTACTTGCATGGGAGACCGGCTGAGAATACCACATGCTGTAGGATCATCAACATTTTTATTCCACCGTACATACTAGCTTTTTCACTGGATTTTTTGCATAGCCCAAAGCATAAACGACATCCAATTCCGACGAATATTCAGCCTACTGCCAACCCATTGCAGAATAAACCAGTTCTCGTCTGATCTCTGAAGTTAAGCTGCATCGGGCGTGGATAGTACTTGCATGGGAGACCAGCTGGGAATACCTCGTGCATTACGCACATCAACATTTTATTCCACCATACGTACTAGCTTTTTCGCTGGATTTTTTGCATAGCCGAAGCATAAACGACATCCAATTCCGACGAATATTCAGCTACTGCCAACCCATTGCAGAATTCACCAGTTCTCGTTCGATCACTGAAGTTAAGCTGCATCGAGCGTGGTTAGTACTTGCATGGGAGACCGGCTGGGAATACCACGTGCAGTAGGCTCATCAACATTTTTATTCCACATTACATACTAACTTTTTCCTGTGATTTTTTGTCTAGTCGTAGCATTAAATGACATCCAATTCCAACGAATATTCAGCCTACTGCCAAACCAATGCAGAATATACCAGTTCTCGTCCGATCACTGAAGTTAAGCCGCATCGGGCGTGGTTAGTACTTGCATGTGAGACCGGCTGGGAATACCACGTGCAGTAGGCTGATGAACATTTTTATTGCAGAATACACCAGTTCTCGTCCGATCACTGAAGTTAAGCTGCATCGGGCGTGGTTAGTACTTGCATGGGAGACTGGTTGAGAATACCACGTGCATTAGGCTCATCAACATTTTTATTCCACCGTACATACTAAGTTTTTCCCGGGATTTGTTACCTTGCCGAAGTATTAAATTACATCCAATTCCGACGAATATCCAGCCTACTGTCAAACCATTGCAGAACACACCAGTTCTTGTCCGATCATTGAATTTAAGCTGAATCGGGCGTGGTTAGTACTTGCATGGGAGACCGGCTGGGAATACCACCTGCTGTAGGCTTATCAACATTTATATTCCACCGTAATACTAACTTTTTCCCGGGATTTGCTGCCTTGCCGAAGTATTAAATTACATCCAATTCCGACGAATATTCAGCCTACTGCCAACCCATTGCAGAATACACCGTTCTCCTCCGATCACTGAAGTTAAGCCCACTGGACGTGGTTAGTACTTGCATGGGAGACCGGCTGGGAATACCACATGCTGTAGGATCAACAACATTTTTATTCCACCATACGTACTAGCTTTTTCGCTGGATTTTTTGCATAGCCGAAGCATAAACGACATCCAATTCCGACGAATATTCAGCCTACTGCCAACCCATTGCAGAATTCACCAGTTCTCGTTCGATCACTGAAGTTAAGCTGCATCGGGCGTGGTTAGTACTTGCATGGGAGACCGGCTGGGAATACCACGTGCAGTAGGCTGATGAACATTTTTATTGCAGAATACACCAGTTCTCGTCCGATCACTGAAGTTAAGCTGCATCGGGCGTAGTTAGTACTTGCATGGGAGACTGGTTGGAAATACCACGTGCATTAGGCTCATCAACATTTTTATTCCACCGTACATACTAACTTTTTCCCGGGATTTTTTGCCTAGCCGAAGTATTAAATTACATCCAATTCCGGCGAATATCCAGCCTACTATCAAACCATTGCAGAACACACCAGTTCTTGTCCGATCACTGCAGTTAAGCTGCATCGGTCGTGGTTAGTACTTGTATGGGAGACCGGCTGGGAATACCACGTGCAGTAGGCTCATCAACATTTTAATTCCACATTACATACTAACATTTACCCATGATTTTTTGCCTAGCCGTAGCATTAAATGACATCTAATTCCGACGAATATTCAGCCTACTGCCAACCCATTGCAGAATACACCAGTTCTCCTCCGATCACTGAAGTTAAGCTGCATCGGGCGTGGTTAGTACTTGCATGGGAGACCGGCTGGGAATACCACGTGCAGTAGGCTCATCAACATTTTTATTCCACATTACATACTAACTTTTTCCTATGATTTTTTGCCTAGCCGTAGCATTAAATGACATCCAATTCCAACGAATATTCAGCCTACTGCCAAACCAATGCAGAATATACCAGTTCTCGTCCGATCACTGAAAGTTAAGCTGCATCGGGCGTGGTTAGTACTTGCATGGGAGACCGGCTGGGAATACCACGTGCAGTAGGCTGATGAACATTTTTATTGCAGAATACACCAGTTCTCGTCCGATCACTGAAGTTAAGCTGCAACGGGCGTGGTTAGTACTTGCATGGGAGACTGGTTGGGAATACCACGTGCATTAGGCTCATCAACATTTTTATTCCACCGTACATACTAACTTTTTCCCGGGATTTTTTGCCTAGCCGAAGTATTAAATTACATCCAATTCCGTCGAATATCCAGCCTACTGTCAAACCATTGCAGATCACACCAGTTCTTGTCCGATCATTGAATTTAAGCTGAATCGGGCGTGGTTAGTACTTGCATGGGAGACCGGCTGGGAATACCACCTGCTGTAGGCTTATCAACATTTTTATTCCACCGTAATACTAACTTTTTCCCGGGATTTGCTGCCTTGCCGAAGTATTAAATTACATCCAATTCCGACGAATATTCAGCCTACTGCCAACCCATTGCAGAATACACCGTTCTCCTCCGATCACTGAAGTTAAGCCCACTGGACGTGGTTAGTACTTGCATGGGAGACCGGCTGAGAATACCACATGCTGTAGGATCATCAACATTTTTATTCCACCATACGTACTAGCTTTTTCGCTGGATTTTTTGCATAGCCGAAGCATAAACGACATCCAATTCCGACGAATATTCAGCCTACTGCCAACCCATTGCAGAATTCACCAGTTCTCGTTCGATCACTGAAGTTAAGCTGCATCGGGCGTGGTTAGTACTTGCATGGGAGACCGGCTGGGAATACCACGTGCAGTAGGCTGATGAACATTTTTATTGCAGAATACACCAGTTCTCGTCCGATCACTGAAGTTAAGCTGCATCGGGCGTAGTTAGTACTTGCATGGGAGACTGGTTGGAAATACCACGTGCATTAGGCTCATCAACATTTTTATTCCACCGTACATACTAACTTTTTCCCGGGATTTTTTGCCTAGCCGAAGTATTAAATTACATCCAATTCCGGCGAATATCCAGCCTACTATCAAACCATTGCAGAACACACCAGTTCTTGTCCGATCACTGCAGTTAAGCTGCATCGGGCGTGGTTAGTACTTGTATGGGAGACCGGCTGGGAATACCACGTGCAGTAGGCTCATCAACATTTTAATTCCACATTACATACTATCATTTACCCATGATTTTTTGCCTAGCCGTAGCATTAAATGACATCTAATTCCGACGAATATTCAGCCTACTGCCAACCCATTGCAGAATACACCAGTTCTCCTCCGATCACTGAAGTTAAGCTGCATCGGGCGTGGTTAGTACTTGCATGGGAGACCGGCTGGGAATACCACGTGCAGTAGGCTCATCAACATTTTTATTCCACATTACATACTAACTTTTTTCCTATGATTTTTTGCCTAGCCGTATCATTAAATGACATCCAATTCCAACGAATATTCAGCCTACTGCCAAACCAATGCAGAATATACCAGTTCTCGTCCGATCACTGAAGTTAAGCTGCATCAGGCGTGGTTAGTACTTGCATGGGAGACCGGCTGGGAATACCACGTGCAGTAGGCTGATGAACATTTTTATTGCAGAATACACCAGTTCTCGTCCGATCACTGAAGTTAAGCTGCAACGGGCGTGGTTAGTACTTGCTTGGGAGACTGGTTGGGAATACCACGTGCATTAGGCTCATCAACATTTTTATTCCACCGTACATACTAACTTTTTCCCGGGATTTTTTGCCTAGCCGAAGTATTAAATTACATCCAATTCCGACGAATATCCAGCCTACTGTCAAACCATTGCAGAACACACCAGTTCTTGTCTGATCACTGAAGTTAAGCTGCATCGGGCGTGGTTAGTACTTGCATGGGAGACCGGCTGGGAATACCACGTGCAATAGGCTCATCAACATTTTTATTCCACATTACAAACTACCTTTTTCCCATGATTTTTTGCCTAGACGAAGCATTAAATGACATACAATTCGGATGAATATTCAGCCTACTGCCAAACCATTGCAGAATACACCAGTTTTCGTCCGATCACTGAAGTTAAGCTGCATCTGGCGTGGTTAGTACTTGCATGAGAGACCGGTTGGGAATACCATGTGCAGTAGGCTTATCAACATTTTTATTCCACCGTAATACTAACTTTTTCCCGAGATTTGCTGCCTTGCCGAAGTATTAAATTACATCCAATTCCGACGAATATTCAGCCTACTGCCAACCCATTGCAGAACACACCAGTTCTCCTCCGATCACTGAAGTTAAGCCCACTGGACGTGGTTAGTACTTGCATGGGAGACCGGCTGAGAATACCACATGCTGTAGGATCATCAACATTTTTATTCCACCGTACATACTAGCTTTTTCGCTGGATTTTTTGCATAGCCGAAGCATAAACGACATCCAATTCCGGCGAATATCCAGCCTACTGTCAAACCATTGCAGAACACACCAGTTCTTGTCCGATCACTGAAGTTAAGCTGCATCGGGCATGGTTAGTACTTGTATGGGAGACCGGCTGGGAATACCACGTGCAGTAGGCTCATCAACATTTTTATTCCACATTACATACTAACATTTTTCCCATGATTTTTTGCCTAGACGAAGCATTAAATGACATACAATTCGGATGAATATTCAGCCTACTGCCAAACCATTGCAGAATACACCAGTTTTCTTCCGATCA
Organism: Saccoglossus kowalevskii; assembly: GCF_000003605.2. Lineage (NCBI taxonomy): Eukaryota > Metazoa > Hemichordata > Enteropneusta > Harrimaniidae > Saccoglossus > Saccoglossus kowalevskii. Next base: position 5,203 of record NW_003140556.1, on the reverse strand, counting down.
CTGAAGTTAAGCTGCATCTGGCGTGGTTAGTACTTGCATGAGAGACCGGTTGGGAATACCATGTGCAGTAGGCTTATCAACATTTTTATTCCACCGTAATACTAACTTTTTCCCGGGATTTGCTGCCTTGCCGAAGTATTAAATTACATCCAATTCCGACGAATATTCAGCCTACTGCCAACCCATTGCAGAACACACCAGTTCTCCTCCGATCACTGAAGTTAAGCCCACTGGACGTGGTTAGTACTTGCATGGGAGACCGGCTGAGAATACCACATGCTGTAGGATCATCAACATTTTTATTCCACCGTACATACTAGCTTTTTCGCTGGATTTTTTGCATAGCCGAAGCATAAACGGCATCCAATTCCGACGAATATTCAGCCTACTGCCAACCCATTGCAGAATTCACCAGTTCTCGTCCGATCACTGAAGTTAAGCTGCATTGGGCGTGGTTAGTACTTGCATGGGAGACCGGCTGGGAATACCACCTGCAGTAGGCTCATCAACATTTTTATTCCACATTACATACTAACTTTTTCCTACGATTTTTTGCCTAGCCGTAGCATTAAATGACATCCAAATCCAACGAATATTCAGCCTACTGCCAAACCAATGCAGAATATACCAGTTCTCGTCTGATCACTGAAGTTAAGCTGCATCTGGCGTGCTTAGTACTTGCATATGAGACCGGCTGGGAATACCACGTGCAGTAGGCTTATCAACATTTTTATTCCACCGTACATACTAACTTTTTCCCGGGATTGTTGCCTTGCCGAAGTATTAAATTAAATCCAATTCCGACGAATATTCAGCCTACTGCCAAACCATTGCAGAATACACCAGGTCTCCTCCGATCACTGAAGTTAAGCTGCATCGGGCGTGGTTAGTACTTGCATGGGAGACCGGCTGGGAATACCATGTGCATTAGGTTCATCAACATTTTTATTCCACCGTACATACTAACTTTTTCCCGGGATTTTTTGCCTAGCCGAAGTAGTGAATTACATCCAATTCCGAAGAATATCCAGCCTACTGCCAAACCATTGCAGAATACACCAGTTCTCGTCCGATCGCTGAAGTTAAGCTACATCGGGCGTGGTTAGTACTTGCATGGGAGACCGGCTGGGAATACCACGTACAGTTAGCTCATCAACATTTTTATTCCACATTACATACTAACTTTTTCCTGTGATTTTTTGTCTAGTCGTAGCATTAAATGACATCCAATTCCAACGAATATTCAGCCTACTGCCAAACCAATGCAGAATATACCAGTTCTCGTCCGATCACTGAAGTTAAGCCGCATCGGGCGTGGTTAGTACTTGCATGTGAGACCGGCTGGGAATACCACGTGCAGTAGGCTGATGAACATTTTTATTGCAGAATACACCAGTTCTCGTCCGATCACTGAAGTTAAGCTGCATCGGGCGTGGTTAGTACTTGCATGGGAGACTGGTTGAGAATACCACGTGCATTAGGCTCATCAACATTTTTATTCCACCGTACATACTAAGTTTTTCCCGGGATTTGTTACCTTGCCGAAGTATTAAATTACATCCAATTCCGACGAATATCCAGCCTACTGTCAAACCATTGCAGAACACACCAGTTCTTGTCCGATCATTGAATTTAAGCTGAATCGGGCGTGGTTAGTACTTGCATGGGAGACCAGCTGGGAATACCTCGTGCATTAGGCACATCAACAATTTTATTCCACCGTACATACTAACTTTTTCCCGAGATTTTTTGCCTAGCAGTAAAATTAAATGACATCCAATTCCGACGAATATTCAGCCTACTGCTAAACCATTGCAGAATACACCAGTTCTTGATGGATCACTGAAGTTAAGCTGCATCGGGCGTGGTTAGTACTTGCATGGGAGACCGGCTGGGAATACCACGTGCAGTAGGCTCATCAACATTTTTATTCCACATTACATACTAACTTTTTCCTGTGATTTTTTGTCTAGTCGTAGCATTAAATGACATCCAATTCCAACGAATATTCAGCCTACTGCCAAACCAATGCAGAATATACCAGTTCTCGTCCGATCACTGAAGTTAAGCCGCATCGGGCGTGGTTAGTACTTGCATGTGAGACCGGCTGGGAATACCACGTGCAGTAGGCTGATGAACATTTTTATTGCAGAATACACCAGTTCTCGTCCGATCACTGAAGTTAAGCTGCATCGGGCGTGGTTAGTACTTGCATGGGAGACTGGTTGAGAATACCACGTGCATTAGGCTCATCAACATTTTTATTCCACCGTACATACTAACTTTTTCCCGGGATTTTTTGCCTAGCCGAAGTATTAAATTACATCCAATTCCGGCGAATATCCAGCCTACTATCAAACCATTGCAGAACACACCAGTTCTTGTCCGATCACTGCAGTTAAGCTGCATCGGGCGTGGTTAGTACTTGTATGGGAGACCGGCTGGGAATACCACGTGCAGTAGGCTCATCAACATTTTAATTCCACATTACATACTAACATTTACCCATGATTTTTTGCCTAGCCGTAGCATTAAATGACATCTAATTCCGACGAATATTCAGCCTACTGCCAACCCATTGCAGAATACACCAGTTCTCCTCCGATCACTGAAGTTAAGCTGCATCGGGCGTGGTTAGTACTTGCATGGGAGACCGGCTGGGAATACCACGTGCAGTAGGCTCATCAACATTTTTATTCCACATTACATACTAACTTTTTCCTATGATTTTTTGCCTAGCCGTAGCATTAAATGACATCCAATTCCAACGAATATTCAGCCTACTGCCAAACCAATGCAGAATATACCAGTTCTCGTCCGATCACTGAAGTTAAGCTGCATCGGGCGTGGTTAGTACTTGCATGGGAGACCGGCTGGGAATACCACGTGCAGTAGGCTGATGAACATTTTTATTGCAGAATACACCAGTTCTCGTCCGATCACTGAAGTTAAGCTGCAACGGGCGTGGTTAGTACTTGCATGGGAGACTGGTTGGGAATACCACGTGCATTAGGCTCATCAACATTTTTATTCCACCGTACATACTAACTTTTTCCCGGGATTTTTTGCCTAGCCGAAGTATTAAATTACATCCAATTCCGACGAATATCCAGCCTACTGTCAAACCATTGCAGATCACACCAGTTCTTGTCCGATCACTGAAGTTAAGCTGCATCGGGCGTGGTTAGTACTTGCATGGGAGACCGGCTGGGAATACCACGTGCAGTAGGCTCATCAACATTTTTATTCCACATTACAAACTACCTTTTTCCCATGATTTTTTGCCTAGACGAAGCATTAAATGACATACAATTCGGATGAATATTCAGCCTACTGCCAAACCATTGCAGAATACACCATTTTTCGTCCGATCACTGAAGTTAAGCTGCATCTGGCGTGGTTAGTACTTGCATGAGAGACCGGTTGGGAATACCATGTGCAGTAGGCTTATCAACATTTTTATTCCACCGTAATACTAACTTTTTCCCGAGATTTGCTGCCTTGCCGAAGTATTAAATTACATCCAATTCCGACGAATATTCAGCCTACTGCCAACCCATTGCAGAACACACCAGTTCTCCTCCGATCACTGAAGTTAAGCCCACTGGACGTGGTTAGTACTTGCATGGGAGACCGGCTGAGAATACCACATGCTGTAGGATCATCAACATTTTTATTCCACCATACATACTAGCTTTTTCGCTGGATTTTTTGCATAGCCGAAGCATAAACGACATCCAATTCCGGCGAATATCCTGCCTACTGTCAAACCATTGCAGAACACACCAGTTCTTGTCCGATCACTGAAGTTAAGCTGCATCGGGCATGGTTAGTACTTGTATGGGAGACCGGCTGGGAATACCACGTGCAGTAGGCTCATCAACATTTTTATTCCACATTACATACTAACATTTACCCATGATTTTTTGCCTAGCCGTAGCATTAAATGACATCTAATTCCGACGAATATTCAGCCTACTGCCAAACCAATGCAGAATACACCAGTTCTCCTCCGATCACTGAAGATAATCTGCATCGGCCATGATTTGTAATTGCATGTGAGACCGGCTGGGAATACCACCTGCAGTAGGCTTATCAACATTTTTATTCCACCGTAATACTAACTTTTTCCCGGGATTTGCTGCCTTGCCGAAGTATTAAATTACATCCAATTCCGACGAATATTCAGCCTACTGCCAACCCATTGCAGAATACACCAGTTCTCCTCCGATCACTGAAGTTAAGCCCACTGGACGTGGTTAGTACTTGCATGGGAGACCGGCTGAGAATACCACATGCTGTAGGATCTTCAACATTTTTATTCCACCGTACTTACTAGCTTTTTCGCTGGATTTTTTGCATAGCCGAAGCATAAACGACATCCAATTCCGACGAATATTCAGCCTACTGCCAACCCATTGCAGAATTAACCAGTTCTCGTCCGATCACTGAAGTTAAGCTGCATCGGGCGTGGTTAGTACATGCATGGGAGACCGGCTGGGAATACCACGTGCAGTAGGCTCATCAACATTTTTATTCCACATTACATACTAACTTTTTCCTATGATTTTTTGCCTAGCCGTAGCATTAAATGATATCCAATTCCAACGAATATTCAGCCTACAGCCAAACCAATGCAGAATATACCAGTTCTCGTCCGATCACTGAAGTTAAGCTGCATCGGGCGTGGTTAGTACTTGCATGGGAGACCGGCTGGGAATACCACGTGCAGTAGGCTGATGAACATATTTATTGCAGAATACACCAGTTCTCGTCCGATCACTGAAGTTAAGCTGCATCGGGCGTGGTTAGTACTTGCATGGGAGACTGGTTGGGAATACCACGTGCATTAGGCTCATCAACATTTTTATTCCACCGTACATACTAACATTTTCCCTGGATTTTTTGCCTAGCCGAAGTATTAAATTACATCCAATTCCGACGAATATCCAGCCTACTGTCAAACCATAGCAGAACACACCAGTTCTTGTCCGATCACTGAAGTTAAGCTGCATCGGGCGTGGTTAGTACTTGCATGGGAGACCGGCTGGGAATACCACGTGCAGTAGGCTCATCAACATTTTTATTCCACATTACATACTAACATTTACCCATGATTTTTTGCCTAGCCGTAGCATTAAATGACATCTAATTCCGACGAGTATTCAGCCTACTGCCAAACCAATGGCAGGAATACACCAGT
>NW_003140521.1:0-21706 GCF_000003605.2 Saccoglossus kowalevskii | reverse complement strand
AAGCTGATTGCCGGCTATTTCAGATTTAATAATGTTTCAAAAACGATATTGCTTTCACAGGTACCTCCTATAATTGACCTATGACCTCTACATACTTTGAGTAACACTACGATAATTTAACACCAATTAACAAAACGTTTATTCACATTTTCGAACTTTTAACTATTGGACTTGTTAATATGATATCACAGGTAACAATCCCGAATGAAACTACCAACTTTGCAATCGCTTTTTACAACTTTGTAAGCAGTTTCTTGTCGATTTTTCCGTTGGCTGTTGTGATAATCTGCTTATATATAAGACATTCTCGGAACATTTACTTAATGTTTTCGAAATTTAACTGCGGGGTTGTCATGAAAATGACTTAGGTTAAATATATAAGCAACTCCGCCAACATTTCCTTCGTTTTTTCCAATATTGCACGGTGTTTTCAAACATTTTGCCCTCACCTCATGGCAACATCTATAGACTGCTTTCAATTTGGCTTTTATTGAATTTCTCGACTTTACAACTGCGCGTTTCTATATGCCAAACAACTTAGGTCATATATACAAATACATCTACCAACCTTTCAATAACTTTGCACAACTTTGCAATTACTTTGAACAACATTGCACGGAGTCGTAACAGCGTAAATCCCACTACGTGCCGACAGCTCAGCAACTTGTTCTTGAAATTAAAAGATTTGAAAGCTTTCCATTAATTAAAACAGTTACAAAAATTGCACGATTTTCCACTATAAATGATCGACATCGCAGTAAGAAAGAATGCAGGAACGTTGCCTTATATATTTTCGATATGCGTGATGAAACAAAAAAAATAAACTCACAGGTCATTTACTCAGGCAGTCTTCCATGCAAGAACTAACCACGCCCGTTTGTGCTTACTTAAACATTGGTCGATCACCTAACCACACAGCTGCATCGATTATTGAAATTCAGCCAAATTGCCGGCTATTTCAGATTTGTTTATGTTTCAAAAACGATATCGCTTTCACATGTACCTCCTATAACTGACATATGACCTCTACATACTTTGATTAACACTACCATAATTTAACACCAAGTAACGAAACATTTATTCACATTTTCGAACTTTTAACTATTGGATTTGTTAATATGATATCACAGGTAACAATCCCGAATGAAACTACCAACTTTGCAATCGCTTTTTACAACTTTGTAAGCAGTTTCGTGTCGATTTTTCCGTTGGCTGTTGTGATAATCTGCTTATATATAAGACATTCTAGGAACATTTACTTAATGTTTTCGAAATTTAACTGCGGGGTTGTCATGAAAATGACTTACGTTAAATATATAAGCAACTCCGCCAAAATTTCCTTTGCTTATTCCAACATTGCACTGTGTTTTCTAACATTTTACCTGCAGCTCATGGGAACAACTATAGACTGCTTTCAATTGGCTTTTATTGCATTTTTCGACTTTACAACTGCGCGTTTCTATATGCCAACAACTTAGGTCATAAATACAAATACATCTACTAACTTTTCAATAACTTTGCACAACTTTGCAATCACTTTGAACAATTTTGCACGGAGTGGTGACAGCGTAAATCCCACTACGTGCCGACAGCTCAGCAACTTGTTCTTGAAAATTAGAAGGAATTTGAAAACTTTCCATAAATTAAAACAGTTACAAAATTTCCACGATTTTCCACTATAAATGATCGACATCACAGTAAGAAAAATGCAGGAACGTTGCCTTATATATTTTCGATATGCGTGATGAAACAAAAAAAAATAAACTCAACAGGTCATTTACTCAGGCAGTCTCCTATGCAAGAACTAACCACGTCCGTTTGTGCTTTACTTTAAACATTTGTCGATCACCTAACCTTACAGCTGCATCGATTATTTGAAATTAAGCTGAATTGCCGGCTATTTCAGATTTTTTAATGTTTCAAAAACGATATCGCTTTCACAGGTACCTCCTATAATTGACCTATGACCTCTACATACTTTGATTAACACTACGATAATTTAACACCAATTAACGAAACATTTATTCACATTTTCGAACTTTTAACTATTGGACTTGTTAATATGATATCACAGGTAACAATCCCGAATGAAACTACCAACTTTGCAATCGCTTTTTACAACTTTGTAAGCAGTTTCTTGTCGATTTTTTTTGGTAGGCTGTGGTGATAATCTGCTTATATATAAGACATTCTCGGAACATTTACTTAATGTTTTCGAAATTCAACTGCGGGGTTGTCATGAAAATGACTTACGTTAAATATATAAGCAACTCCGCCAACATTTCCATCGTTTTTTTCCAACTTTGCACGGTGTTTTCAAACATTTTGCCCTCACCTCATGGCAACATCTATAGACTGCTTTCAATTGGCTTTTATTGAATTTCTCGACTTTACAACTGCGCGTTTCTATATGCCAACAACTTAAGTCATATATACAAATATATCTACCAACTTTTCAATAACTTTGCACAACTTTGCAATCACTTTGAACAACTTTGCACGGAGTGGTAACAGCGTACATCCCACTACGTGCCGACAGCTCAGCATCTTGTTCTTGAAGTCTAGAAGGAATTTGAAAACTTTGTATTAATTAAAACAGTTACAAAATGTCTACTATTTTCCACTATAAATGATCTACATCACAGTAAAAAGAATGCAGGAACGTTGCCTTATATATTTTCGATATTCGTGATGGAACTAAAAAAATAAACTCAACAGCTCATTTACTCAAGCAGTCTCCCATGCAAGAACTAACCACGCCCGTTTGTACTTTACTTTAAACATTGGTCGATCACCTAACCACACAGCTGCATCGATTATTAGAAATTCAGCCGAATTGCCGGCTATTTCAGATTTTTTTATGTTTCAAAAACGATATCGCTTTCACATGTACCTCCTATAACTGACCTATGACCTCTACATACTTTGAGTAATACTACGATAATTTAACACCAATTAATGAAACACTTATTCACATTTTCTAACTTTTAACTATTGGACTTGTTAATATGATATCACAGGTAACAATCCCGAATGAAACTACCAACTTTGCAATCGCTTTTTACAACTTTGTAAGCAGTTTCTTGTCGATTTTTCCGTTGGCTGTTGTGATAATCTGCTTATATATAAGACAGACATTATCGGAACATTTACTTAATGTTTTCGAAATTTAACTGCGGGGTTGCCATGAAAATGACTTACGTTAAATATATAAGCAACTCCGCCAACATTTCCTTTGTTTTTTCCAACTTTGCACGGTGTTTTCAAACATTTTGCCCTCACCTCATGGCAACATCTATAGACTGCTTTAAATTGGCTTTTATTGAATTTCTTGACTTTACAACTGCGCGTTTCTACATGCCAACAACTTAGGCCATATATACAAATACATCTACCAACTTTTCAATAACTTTGCACAACTTTGCAATCACTTTGAACAACTTTGCACGGAGTGGTAGCAGCGTACATCCCACTACGTGCCGACAGATCAGCAACTTGTTCTTGAAATCTAGAAGGAATTTGAAAACTGTCCATTAATTAAAACAGTTACAATAATTCCACGATTTCCCACTATAAATGATCGACATCACAGTAAGAAAGAATGCAGGAACGTTGCCTTATATATTTTCGATATGCGTGATGAAACAAAAAAATAAACTCAACAGCTCATTTACTCAGGCAGTCTCCTATGCAAGAACTAACCACGCCCGTTTGTGCTTTACTTTAAACATTGGTCGATCACCTAACCTCACAGCTGCATCGATTATTTGAAATTCAGCTGAATTGCCTGCTATTTCAGATTTTTTAATGTTTCAAAAACGATTTCGCTTTCACAGGTACCTCCTATAATTGACCTATGACCTCTACATACTTTGAGTAACACTACGATAATTTAACACCAATTAACGAAACATTTATTCACATTTTCGAACTTTTAACTATTGGACTTGTTAATATGATATCACAGGTAACAATCCCGAATGAAACTACCAACTTTGCAATCGCTTTTTACAACTTTGTAAGAAGTTCCTTGTCGATTTTTTGGTAGGCTGTGGTGATAATCTGCTTATATATAAGACATTCTAGGAACATTTACTTAATGTTTTCGAAATTTAGCTGCGGGGTTGTCATGAAAATGACTTACGTTAAATATATAAGCAACTCCGCCAACATTTCCTTCGCTTTTGCCAACTTTGCACGGTGTGTTCTAACATTTTACCCTCACCTCATGGGAACATCTATAGACTGCTTTCAATCGGTTTTTATTAAATTTCTCGACTTTACAACTGCGTGTTTCTATATGCCAAAAACTTAGTTCATACATACAAATCCATCTACCAACTTTGCAATAACTTTGCACAATTTTGCAATCACTTTGAATAACTTTGCCGGGAGTGTTAACAGCGTAAATCCCACTACGTGCCGACAGCTCAGCAACTTGTTCTTGAAATCTAGAAGGAATTTGAAAACTTTGTATTAATTAAAACAGTTACAAAATTTCTACGATTTTCCACTATAAATGATCTACATCACAGTAAAAAGAATGCAGGAACGTTGCCTTATATATTTCCGATATTCGTGATGGAACTAAAAAAATAAACTCAACAGCTCATATACTCAAGCAGTCTCTCATGCAAGAACTAACCACGCCCGTTTGTACTTTACTTTAAACATTGGTCGATCACCTAACCACACAGCTGCATCGATTATTCGAAATTCAGCCGAATTTGCCGGCTATTTCAGATTTTTTAATGTTTCAAAAACGATATCGCTTTCACACGTACCTCCTATAATTGACCTATGACCTCTACATATTTTGAGTAACACTACGATAATTTAACACCAATTAACGAAACATTTATTCATATTTTCGAACTTTTAACTATTGGACTTGTTAATATGATATCACAGGTAACAATCCCGAATGAAACTATCAACTTTGCAATCTCTTTTTACAACTTTGTAAGCAGTTTCTTGTCGATTTTCTGGTAGGCTGTGGTGATAATCTGCTTATATATAAGACATTCTCGGAACATTTACTTAATGTTTTCGAAATTTAACTGCGGAGATGTCATGAAAATGACTTACGTTAAATATATAAACAACTCCGCCAACATTTCCATCGTTTTTTCCAACATTGCACGGTGTTTTCAAACATTTTGCCCTCACCTCATGGCAACATCTCCAGGCTGCTTTCAATTGGCTTTTATTAAATTTCTCTACTTTGCAACTGCGCGTTTCTATATGCCAACAACTTAGGTCATACATACAAATACATCTACAAACTTTGCAATAACTTTGCACAACTTTGCAATCACTTTGAACAACTTTGCACGGAGTGGTAACAGCGTAAATCCCACTACGTGCCGACAGATCAGCAACTTGTTCTTGAAATTAGAAGGAATATGAAAACTGTCCATTAATTAAAACAGTTACAATAATTCCACGATTTCCCACTATAAATAATCGACATCACGGTAAGAAAGAATGCAGGAACGTTGCCTTATATATTTTCGATATGCGTGATGAAACAAAAAAATAAACTCAACAGCTCATTTACTCAGGCAGTCACCCTTGCAAGAACTAACCACGCCTGTTTGTGCTTTACTTTAAAAACAATGGTCGATCACCTAATCACACAGCTGCATCGATTATTGGAAATTCAGCCGAATTGCCGGCTATTTCAGATTTTGTTATTTTTCAAAAATGATATCGCTTTCACATGTACCTCCTATAACTGACCTATGACCTCTACATACTTTGAGTAACACTACGATAATTTAACACCAATTAACGAAACATTTATTCACATTTTCGAACTTTTAACTATTGGACTTGTTAATATGATATCACAGGTAACAATCCCGAATGAAACTACCAACTTTGCAATCGCTTTTTACAACTTTGTAAGCAGTTTCTTGTCGATTTTTCCGTTGGCTGTTGTGATAATCTGCTTATATATAAGACAGACATTATCGGAACATTTACTTAATGTTTTCGAAATTTAACTGCGGGGTTGCCATGAAAATGACTTACGTTAAATATATAAGCAACTCCGCCAACATTTCCTTTGTTTTTTCCAACTTTGCACGGTGTTTTCAAACATTTTGCCCTCACCTCATGGCAACACCTATAGACTGCTTTCAATCGGTTTTTATTAAATTTCTCGACTTTACAACTGCGTGTTTCTATATGCCAAAAACTTAGTTCATACATACAAATACATCTACCAACGTTGCAATAACTTTGCACAATTTTGCAATCACTTTGAATAACTTTGCCGGGAGTGTTAACAGCGTAAATCCCACTACGTGCCGACAGCTCAGCAACTTGTTCTTGAAATCTAGAAGGAATTTGAAAACTTTGTATTAATTAAAACAGTTACAAAATGTCTACGATTTTCCACTATAAATGATCGACATCACAGTAAAAAGAATGCAGGAACGTTGCCTTATATATTTTCGATATTCGTGATGGAACTAAAAAAATAAACTCAACAGCTCATTTACTGAAGCAGTCTCCCATGCAAGAACTAACCACGCCCGTTTGTACTTAACTTTAAAAAATTGGTCGATCACCTAACCACACGGCTGCATCGATTATTTGAAATTCAGCCGAATTGCCGGCTATTTCAGATTTGTTTATGTTTCAAAAACGATATCCCTTTCACATGTACCTCCTATAATTGACCTATGACCTCTAATACTTTGGACACTACGATGATTTAACACCAATTAACGAAACATTCATTCACATTTTCGAACTTTTAACTATTGGACTTGTTAATATGATATCACAGGTAACAATCCCGAATGAAACTTCCAAATTTGCAATCGCTTTTTACAACTTTGTAAGCAGTTTCTTGTCGATTCTTTGGTAGGCTGTGGTGATAATCTGCTTATATATAAGACATTCTCGGAACATTTATTTAATGTTTTCGAAATTTAACTGCGGGGTTGTCATGAAAATGACTTTCGTTAAATATATTAGCAACTCCGCCAACATTTCCATCGTTTTTTTGCAACTTTGCACAGTGTTTTCAAACATTTTGCCCTCACCTCATGGCAACATCTATAGACTGCTTTAAATTGGCTTTTATTGAATTTCTTGACTTTACAACTGCGCGTTTCTACATGCCAACAACTTAGGCCATATATACAAATACATCTACCAACTTTTCAATAACTTTGCACAACTTTGCAATCACTTTGAACAACTTTGCACGGAGTGGTAACAGCGTACATCCCACTACGTGCCGACAGATCAGCAACTTGTTCTTGAAATTAGAAGGAATTTGAAAACTGTCCATTAATTAAAACAGTTACAATAATTCCACGATTTCCCACTATAAATGATCGACATCACAGTAAGAAAGAATGCAGGAACGTTGCCTTATATATTTTCGATATGCGTGATGAAACAAAAAAATAAACTCAACAGCTCATTTACTCAGGCAGTCTCCTATGCAAGAACTAACCACGCCCGTTTGTGCTTTACTTTAAACATTGGTCGATCACCTAACCTCACAGCTGCATCGATTATTTGAAATTCAGCTGAATTGCCTGCTATTTCAGATTTTTTAATGTTTCAAAAACGATATCGCTTTCACAGGTACCTCCTATAATTGACCTATGACCTCTACATACTTTGAGTAACACTACGATAATTTAACACCAATTAACGAAACATTTATTCCCATTTTCGAAATTTTAACTATTGGACTTGTTAATATGATATCACAGGTAACAATCCCGAATGAAACTACCAACTTTGCAATCGCTTTTTACAACTTTGTAAGCAGTTTCTTGTCGATTTTTCCGTTGGCTGTTGTGATAATCTGCTTATATATAAGACAGACATTATCGGAACATTTACTTAATGTTTTCGAAATTTAACTGCGGGGTTGCCATGATAATGACTTACGTTAAATATATAAGCAACTCCGCCAACATTTCCATCGTTTTTTTCCAACTTTGCACGGTGTTTTCAAACATTTTGCCCTCACCTCATGGCAACATCTATAGACTGCTTTCAATTGGCTTTTATTGAATTTCTCGACTTTACAACTGCGCGTTTCTATATGCCAACAACTTAAGTCATATATACAAATACATCTACCAACTTTTCAATAACTTTGCACAACTTTGCAATCACTTTGAACAACTTTGCACGGAGTGGTAACAGCGTACATCCCACTACGTGCCGACAGCTCAGCATCTTGTTCTTGAAATCTAGAAGGAATTTGAAAACGTTGTATTAATTAAAACAGTTACAAAATGTCTACTATTTTCCACTATAAATGATCTACATCACAGTAAAAATAATGCAGGAACGTTGCCTTATATATTTTCGATATTCGTGATGGAACTAAAAAAATAAACTCAACAGCTCATTTACTCAAGCAGTCTCCCATGCAAGAACTAACCACGCCCGTTTGTACTTTACTTTAAACATTGGTCGATCACCTAACCACACAGCTGCATCGATTATTAGAAATTCAGCCGAATTACCGGCTATTTCAGATTTTGTTATGTTTCAAAAACGATATCGCTTTCACATGTACCTCCTATAACTGACCTATGACCTCTACATACTTTGAGTAACACTACGATAATTTAACACCAATTAATGAAACACTTATTCACATTTTCGAACTTTTAACTATTGGACATGTTAATATGATATCACAGGTAACAATCCCGAATGAAACTACCAACTTTGCAATCGCTTTTTACAACTTTGTAAGCAGTTTCTTGTCGATTTTTTGTAGGCTGTGGTGATAATCTGCTTATATATAAGACATTCTCGGAACATTTACTTAATGTTTTCGAAATTTAACTGCGGGGTTGTCATGAAAATGACTTACGTTAAATATATAAGCAACTCCGCCAACATTTCCATCGTTTTTTTTCCAACTTTGCACGGTGTTTTCAAACATTTTGCCCTCAGCTCATGGCAACATCTATAGACTGCTTTCAATTGGCTTTTATTGAATTTCTCGACTTTACAACTGCGCGTTTCTATATGCCAACAACTTAAATCATATATACAAATACATCTACCAACTTTTCAATAACTTTGCACAACTTTGTAATCACTTTGAACAACTTTGCACGGAGTGGTAACAGCGTAAATCCCACTACGTGCCGACAGATCAGCAACTTGTTCTTGAAATTAGAAGGAATTTGAAAACTGTCCATTAATTAAAACAGTTACAATAATTCCACGATTTCCCACTACAAATGATCGACATCACAGTAAGAAAGAATGCAGGAACGTTGCCTTATATATTTTCGATATGCGTGATGAAACAAAAAAATAAACTCAACAGCTCATTTACTCAGGCAGTCTCCTATGCAAGAACTAACCACGCCCGTTTGTGCTTTACTTTAAACATTGGTCGATGACCTAACCTCACAGCTGCATCGATTATTTGAAATTCAGCTGAATTGCCGGCTATTTCAGATTTTGTAATGTTTCAAAAACGATATCGCTTTCACAGGTACCTCCTATAATTGACCTATGACCTCTACATACTTTGATTAACACTTCGATAATTTAACACCAATTAACGAAACATTTATTCACATTTTCGAACTTTTAACTATTGGACTTGTTAATATGATATCACAGGTAACAATCCCGAATGAAACTATCAACTTTTCAATCGCTTTTTACAACTTTGTAAGCAGTTTCTTGTCGATTTATTGGTAGGCTGTGGTGATAATCTGCTTATATATGATTCATTCTTGGAACATTTACTTAATGTTTTCGACATTTAACTGCGGGGTTGTCATGACAATGACTTAGGTTAAATATATAAGCGACTCCGCCAACATTTCCTTCGCTTATTCCAACATTGCACGGTGTTTTCTAACATTTTACCTTCAGCTCATGGGAACAACTATAGACTGCTTTCAATTGGCTTTTATTGATTTTTTCGACTTTACAACTGCGCGTTTCTATATGCCAACAACGTAGGTCATACATACAAATACATCTACTAACATTTCAATAACTTTGCAC
Organism: Saccoglossus kowalevskii; assembly: GCF_000003605.2. Taxonomy (NCBI): domain Eukaryota; kingdom Metazoa; phylum Hemichordata; class Enteropneusta; family Harrimaniidae; genus Saccoglossus; species Saccoglossus kowalevskii. The sequence goes on along the minus strand of NW_003140521.1, from coordinate 11,680 downwards.
AACTTTGCAATCACTTTGAACAACTTTGCACGGAGTAGTAACAGCGTAAATCCCACTACGTGCCGACAGATCAGCAACTTGTTCTTGAAATTAGAAGGAATTTGAAAACTGTCCATTAATTAAAACAGTTACAATAATTCCACGATTTCCCACTATAAATGATCGACATCACAGTAAGAAAGAATGCAGGAACGTTGCCTTATATTCTTTCGATATGCGTGATGAAACAAAAAAAATAAACTCAACAGCTCATTTACTCAGGCAGTCTCCCATGCAAGAACTAACCACGCCCGTTTGTGCTTTACTTTAAACATTGGTCGATCACCTAACCTCACAGCTGCATCGATTATTTGAAATTCACACGAATTGCCGGCTATTTCTGATTTTTTAATGTTTCAAAAACGATATCGCTTTCACAGGTACCTCCTATAATTGACCTATGACCTCTACATACTTTGAGTAACACTACGATAATTTAACACCAATTAGCGAAACATTTATTCACATTTTCAAACTGTTAACTATTGGACTTGTTAATATGATATCACAGGTAACAATCCCGAATGAAACTACCAACTTTGCAATCGCTTTTTACAACTTTGTAAGCAGTTTCTTGTCGATTTTTTGGTAGGCTGTGGTGATAATCTGCTTAAATATAAGACATTCTCGGAACATTTACTTAATGTTTTCGAAATTTAACTGCGGGGTTGTCATGAAAATGACTTACGTTAAATATAACAGAAACTCCGGCAACTTTTCCTTCGCTTTTTCCACTTTGCACGGTGTGTTCTAACATTTTACCCTCAGCTCATGGGAACATCTATAGACTGCTTTCAATTGGCTTTTATTGAATTTCTCGACTTTACAACTGCGCGTTTCTATATGCCAACAACTTAGGTCATACATACAAATACATCTACTAACTTTTCAATAACTTTGCACAACTTTGCAATCACTTTGAACAATTTTCCACGGAGTGGTGACAGCGTAAATCCCACTACGTGCCGACAACTCAGCAACTTGTTCTTGAAATTTAGAAGGAATTTGAAAACTTTGTAATAATTAAAACAGTTACAAAAATTCTACGATTTTCCACTATAAATGATCGACATCACAGTAAAAAGAATGCAGGAACGTTGCCTTATATATTTTCGATATGCGTGATGGAACTAAAAAAATAAACTCAACAGCTCATTTACTCAAGCAGTCTCCCATGCAAGAACTAACCACGCCCGTTTGTGCTTTACTTTAAACATTGGTCGATCACCTAACCAAATAGGTGCTTCGATTATTTGAAATTCAGCCGAATTGCCGGCTATTTCAGATTTTGTAATGTTTCAAAACGATATCGCTTTCACATGTACCTCCTATAACTGACCTATGACCTCTACATACTTTGAGTAACACTACGATAATTTAACACCAATTAACGAAACATTTATTCACATTTTCGAACTTTTAACTATTGGACTTGTTAATATGATATCACAGGTAACAATCTCGAATGAAACTACCAACTTTGCAATAGCTTTTTACAACTTTGTTGCTGTTGGTTGTCGATTTTACGGTTGCTGTTGTGATAATCTGCTTATATATGAGACATTCTCGGAACATTTACTTAATGTTTTCGAAATTTAACTGCGGGGTTGTCATGACAATGACTTAGGTTAAATATATAAGCAACTCCGCCAACATTTCCTTCGCTTTTTCCAACTTTGCACGGTGTGTTCTAACATTTTACCCTCAGCTCATGGGAACATCTATAGACTGCTTTCAATTGGCTTTTATTGAATTTCTCGACTTTACAACTGCGCGTTTCTATATGCTAACAACTTAGGTCATACATACAAATACATCTACTAACTTTTCAATAACTTTGCACAACTTTGCAATCACTTTGAACAATTTTCCACGGAGTGGTGACAGCGTAAATCCCACTACGTGCCGACAACTCAGCAATTTGTTCTTGAAATTTAGAAGGAATTTGAAAACTTTGTAATAATTAAAACAGTTACAAAAATTCTACGATTTTCCACTATAAATGATCGACATCACAGTAAACAGAATGCAGGAACGTTGCCTTATATATTTTCGATATGCGTGATGGAACTAAAAAAATAAACTCAACAGCTCATTTACTCAAGCAGTCTCCCATGCAAGAACTAACCACGCCCGTTTGTGCTTTACTTTAAACATTTGTGGATCACCTAACCACACAGCTGCATCGATTATTTGAAATTCAGCTGAATTGCCGGCTATTTCAGATTTTTTAATGTTTCAAAAACGATATCGCTTTCACAGGCACCTCCTATAATTGACCTATGACCTCTACATACTTTGATTAACACTACGATAATTTAACACCAATTAACGAAACATTTATTCACATTTTCGAACTTTTAACTAATGGACTTGTTAATATAATATCACAGGTAACAATCTCGAATGAAACTACCAACTTTGCAATAGCATTTTACAACTTTGTTGCAGTTGGTTGTCGATTTTACGGTTGCTGTTGTGATAATCTGCTTATATATGAGACATTCTCGGAACATTTACTTAATGTTTTCGAAATTTAACTGCGGGTCTGTCATGACAATGACTTAGGTTAAATATATAAGCAACTCCGCCAACATTTCCTTCGCTTTTCGAACTTTGCACGGTGTGTTCTAACATTTTACCCTCAGCTCATGGGAACATCTATAGGCAGCTTTCAATCGGTTTTTATTAAATTTCTCGACTATACAACTGCGTGTTTCCATATGCCAACAACTTAGGTCATACATACAAATCCATCTACCAACTTTGCAATAACTTTGCACAATTTTGCAATCACTTTGAATAACTTTGCCGGGAGTGTTAACAGCGTAAATCCCACTACGTGCCGACAGCTCAGCAACTTGTTTCTTGAAATTTAGAAGGAATTTGAAAACTTTGTAATAATTAAAACAGTTACAAAAATTCTACGATTTTCCACTATAAATGATCGACATCACAGTAAGAAAGAAATGCAGGAACGTTGCCTTATATATTTTCGATATGCGTGATGGAACTAAAAAAATAAACTCAACAGCTCATTTACTCAAGCAGTCTCCCATGCAAGAACTAACCACGCCAGTTTGTACTTTACTTTAAACATTGCTCGATCACCTATTCACACAGCTGTTTCGATTATTTGAAATTCTACCGAATTGCCGGCTATTTCAGATTGTTTAATGTTTCAAAAACGATATCGCTTTCACATGTACCTCCTATAACTGACCTATGACCTCTACATACTTTGAGTAACACTACGATAATTTAACACCAATTAACGAAACATTTATACACATTTTCGAACTTTTAACTATTGGACTTGTTAATATGATATCACAGGTAACAAGCTTTAATTGAATTTCTCGACTTTACAACTGCGTGTTTCTATCTGCCAACAACTTAGGTCATATATACAAATACATCTACCAACTTTTCAATAACTTTGCACAGCATTGCAATCACTTTGAATAACTTTGCCGGGAGTGTTAACAGTGTAAATCCCACTATGTGCCGACAGCTCATCAACTTGTTCTTGAAATCTAGAAGGAATTTGAAAACTTTGTAATAATTAAAACAGTTACAAAAATTCTACGATTTTCCACTATAAATGATCGACATCACAGTAAAAAGAATGCAGGAACGTTGCCTTATATATTTTCGATATGCGTGATGGAACTAAAAAAATAAACTCAACAGCTCATTTACTCAAGCAGTCTCCCATGCAAGAACTAGCCACGCCCGTTTGTGCTTTATTTTAAAAAATTGGTCGATCACCTAACCACACAGCTGCATCGATTATTTGAAATTCAGCTGAATTGCCGGCTATTTCAGATTTTTTAATGTTTCAAAAACGATATCGCTTCACAGGTACCTCCTATTATTGACCTATGACCTCTACATACGATACTACGATAATTTAACACCAATTAACGAAACATTTATTCACATTTTCGAACTTTTAACTATTGGACTTGTTAATATGATATCACAGGTAACAAGCTTTAATTGAATTTCTCGACTTTACAACTGCGTGTTTCTATCTGCCAACAACTTAGGTCATATATACAAATACATCTACCAACTTTTCAATAAATTTGCACAGCATTGCAATCACTTTGAATAACTTTGCCGGGAGTGTTAACAGCGTAAATCCCACTATGTGCCGACAGCTCATCAACTTGTTCTTGAAATCTAGAAGGAATTTGAAAACTTTGTAATAATTAAAACAGTTACAAAAATTCTACGATTTTCCACTATAAATGATCGACATCACAGTAAAAAGAATGCAGGAACGTTGCCTTATATATTTTCGATATGCGTGATGGAACTAAAAAAATAAACTCAACAGCTCATTTACTCAAGCAGTCTCCCATGCAAGAACTAGCCACGCCCGTTTGTGCTTTATTTTAAAAAATTGGTCGATCACCTGACCACACAGCTGCATCGATTATTTGAAATTCAGCTGAATTGCCGGCTATTTCAGATTTTTTAATGTTTCAAAAACGATATCGCTTTCACAGGTACCTCCTATTATTGACCTATGACCACTGCATACTTTGAGTAACACTGCGATAATTTAACACCAATTAACGAGACATTTATTCACATTTTCGAACTTTTAACTATTGGACTTGTTAATATGATATCACAGGTAACAATTCCGAATGATACTACCAACTTTGCAATCGCTTTTTACAACTTTGTAAGCAGTTTCTTGTCGATTTTTCCGTTGGCTGTTGTGATAATCTGATTATATATAAGACATTCTCGGAACATTTACTTAATGTTTTCGAAATTTAACTGCGGGGTTGTCATGAAAATGACATACGTTAAATATATAAGCAACTCCGCCAACATTTCCTTCGCTTATTCCAACATTGCACGGTGTTTTCTAACATTTTACATTCAGGTCATGGGAACATCTATAGACTGCTTTCAATTGGCTTTTATTGAATTTCTCGACTTTACAACTGCGCGTTTCTATATGCCAACAACTTAGGTCATATATACAAATACATCTACCAACTTTGCAATAAGTTTGCACAGCATTGCAATCACTTTGAACAACTTTGCACGGAGTGTTAACAGCGTAAATCCCACTACATGCCGACAGCTCAGCAACTTGTTCTTGATATTTAGAAGGAATTTGAAAACTTTGTAATAATTAAAACAATTCCAAAAATTCCACGATTTTCCACTTTAAATGATCGACATCACAGTAAGAGAGAATGCACGAACGTTGCCTTATATATTTTCGATATGCGTGATGGAACAAAAAAAATAAACTCAACAGCTCATTTACTCAGGAAGTCTCCCATGCAAGAACTAACCACGCCCGTTTGTTCTTTACTTTAAACATTGGTCGATCACCTAATCACACAGCTGCATCGATTATTTGAAATTCATCCGAATTGCCGGCTATTTCAGATTTTTTAATGTTTCAAAAACGATATCGCTTTCACAGGTACCTCATATATTTGACCTATGACCTCAACATACTATGAGTAACACTACGATAATTTAACACCAATTTACAGTTACAAAAATGCCAAGATTTTCCACTTTAAATGATCGACATCACAGTAAGAAAGAATGCAGGAACGTTGCCTTATATATTTTCGATATGCGTGATGGAACTAAAAAAAATAAACTCAACAGCTCATTTACTCAGGAAGTCTCATATGCAAGAACTAACCACGGCCGTTTGTTCTTTACTTTAAACATTGGTCGATCACCTAATCACACAGCTGCTTCGATTATTTGAAATTCAACCGAATTGCCGGCTATTTCAGATTTTTTAATGTTTCAAAAACGATATCGCTTTCACAGGTACCTCCTATAATTGACCTATGACCTCAACATACTTTGAGTAACACTACGATAATTTAACACCAATTAACGAAACATTTATTCACATTTTCGAACTTTTAACTATTGGACTTGTTAATATGATATCACAGGTAACAATCCTGAATGAAACTACCAACTTTGCATTCGCTGTTTACAACTTTGTAAGCTGTTCCTTGTCGATTTTTCCGTTGGATGTTGTGATAATCTGCTTATTTATGAGACATTCTCGGAACATTTACTTAATGTTTCCGAAATTTAACTGCGGGGTTGTCATGACAATTACTTAGGTTAAATATATAAGCAACTCCGCAAACATTTCCTTCGCTTATTCTAACATTGCACGGTGTTTTCTAACATTTTACATTCAGGTCATGGGAACATCTATAGACTGCTTTCAATTGGCTTTTATTGAATTTCGCGACTTTACAACTGCGCGTTTCTATATGCCAACAATTTAGGTCATATATACAAATACATCTACCAACATTGCAATAACGTTGCACAGCATTGCAATCACTTTGAACAACTTTGCACGGAGTGTTAACAGCGTAAATCCCACTACATGCCGACAGCTCAGCAACTTGTTCTTGAAATTTAGAAGGAATTTGAAAACTTTGTAATAATTAAAACAGTTCCAAAAATTCCACGATTTTCCACTTTAAATGATCGACATCACAGTAAGAGAGAATGCAGGAACGTTGCCTTATATATTTTCGATATGCGTGATGAAACAAAAAAATAAACTCAACAGCTCATTTACTCAGGAAGTCTCCCATGCAAGAACTAACCACGCCCGTTTGTTCTTTACTTTAAACATTGGTCGATCACCTAACCACACAGCTGCATCGATTATTTGAAATTCAGCCGAATTGCCGGCTATTTCAGATTTTTTAATGTTTCAAAAACGATATCGCTTTCACAGGTACCTCATATATTTGACCTATGACCTCAACATACTATGTGTAACACTACGATAATTTAACACCAATTTACAGTTACAAAAATTCCAAGATTTTCCACTTTAAATGATCGACATCACAGTAAGAAAGAATGCAAGAACGTTGCCTTATATATTTTCGATATGCGTGATGGAACAAAAAAAATAAACTCAACAGCTCATTTACTCAGGAAGTCTCATATGCAAGAACTAACCACGCCCGTTTGTTCTTTACTTTAAACATTGGTCGATCACCTAATCACACAGCTGCATCGATTATTTGAAATTCAGCCGAATTGCCGGCTATTTCAGATTTTTTAATGTTTCAAAAACGATATCGCTTTCACAGGTACCTCATATATTTGACCTATGACCTCAACATACTATGTGTAACACTACGATAATTTAACACCAATTTACAGTTACAAAAATTCCAAGATTTTCCACTTTAAATGATCGACATCACAGTAAGAAAGAATGCAGGAACGTTGCCTTATATATTTTTGATATGCGTGATGAAACAAAAAAAATAAACTCAACAGGTCATTTACTCAATCAGTCTCCCTTGCAAGAACTAACCACGCCCGTTTGTGCTTTACTTTAAACATTGGTCGATCACCTAATCACACAGCTGCATCGAATATTTGAAATTCAGCCGAATTGCCGGCTATTTCAGATTTTTTAATGTTTCAAAAACGATTTCGCTTTCACAGGTACCTCATATATTTGACCTATGACCTCAACATACTATGAGTAACACTACGATAATTTAACACCAATTTACAGTTACAAAAATTCCAAGATTTTCCACTTTAAATGATCGACATCACTGTAAGAAAGAATGCAGGAACGTTGCCTTATATATTTTCGATATGCGTGATGGAACAAAAAAAATAAACTCAACATCTCATTTACTCAGGAAGTCTCCCATGCAAGAACTAACCACGCCCGTTTGTTCTTTACTTTAAACATTGGTCGATCACCTAACCACACAGCTGCATCGATTATTTGAAATTCAGCCGAATTGCCGGCTATTTCAGATTTTTTAATGTTTCAAAAACGATATCGCTTTCACAGGTACCTCATATATTTGACCTATGACCTCAACATACTATGTGTAACACTACGATAATTTAACACCAATTTACAGTTACAAAAATTCCAAGATTTTCCACTTTAAATGATCGACATCACAGTAAGAAAGAATACAGGAACGTTGCCTTATATATTTTCGATATGCGTGATGAAACAAAAAAAAATAAACACAACAGGTCATTTACTCAATCAGTCTCCCTTGCAAGAACTAACCACGCCAGTTTGTGCTTTACTTTAAACATTGGTCGATCACCTAACCACACAGCTGCATCGATTATTTGAAATTCAGCTGAATTGCCGGCTATTTCAGATTTTTTAATGTTTCAAAAACGATATCGTTTTCACAGGTACCTCCTATTATTGACCTATGACCACTGCATACTTTGAGTAACACTGCAATAATTTAACACCAATTAACGAAACATTTATTCACATTTTCGAACTTTTAACTATTGGACTTGTTAATATGATATCACAGGTAACAATTCCGAATGAAACTACCAACTTTGCAATCGCTTTTTACAACTTTGTAAGCAGTTTCTTGTCGATTTTGCCGTTGGCTGTTGTGATAATCTGCTTGTATATAAGACATTCTCGGAACATTTACTTAATTTTTTCTAAATTTAACTGCGGGGTTGTCATGAAAATGACGTACGTTAAATATATAAGCAACTCCGCCAACATTTCCTTCACTTTTTCCAACATTGCACGGTGTGTTCTAACATTTTACCCTCAGCTCATGGGAACATCTATAGACTGCTTTCAATCGGTTTTTATTAAATTTCTCGACTTTACAACTGCGTGTTTCTATATGCCAACAACTTAGGTCATACATACAAATACATCTACTAACTTTTCAATAACTTTGCACAACTTTGCAATCACTTTGAACAATTTTCCACGGAGTGGTGACAGCGTAAATCCCACTACGTGCCGACAACTCAGCAACTTGTTCTTGAAAATTAGAAGGAATTTGAAAACTTTCCATTAATTAAAACAGTTACAAAAATTCCACGATTTTACTCTATAAATGATCGACATCACAGTAAGAAAGAATGCAGGAACGTTGCCTTATATATTTTCGATATGCGTGATGAAACAAAAAAAATAAACACAACAGGTCATTTACTCAATCAGTCTCCCTTGCAAGAACTAACCACGCCAGTTTGTGCTTTACTTTAAACATTGGTCGATCACCTAACCACACAGCTGCATCGATTATTTGAAATTCAGCTGAATTGCCGGCTATTTCAGATTTTTTAATGTTTCTAAAACGATATCGTTTTCACAGTTACCTCCTATTATTGACCTATGACCACTGCATACTTTGAGTAACACTGCAATAATTTAACACCAATTAACGAAACATTTATTCACATTTTCGAACTTTTAACTATTGGACTTGTTAATATGATATCACAGGTAACAATTCCGAATGAAACTACCAACTTTGCAATCGCTTTTTACAACTTTGTAAGCAGTTTCTGGTCGATTTTGCCGTTGTCTGTTGTGATAATCTGCTTGTATATAAGACATTCTCGGAACATTTACTTAATTTTTTTCTAAATTTAACTGCGGGGTTGTCATGAAAATGACGTACGTTAAATATATAAGCAACTCCGCCAACATTTCCTTCACTTTTTCCAACATTGCACGGTGTGTTCTAACATTTTACCCTCAGCTCATGGGAACATCTATAGGCTGCTTTCAATCTTCTTTTATTAAATTTCTCGACTTTACAACTGCGTATTTCTATATGCCAACAACTTAGGTCATACATGCAAATCCATCTACCAACTTTGCAATAACTTTGCACAATTTTGCAATCACTTTGAACAACTTTGCCGGGAGTGTTAACAGCGTAAATCCCACTACGTGCCGACAGCTCAGCAACTTGTTCTTGAAATTTAGAAGGAATTTGAAAACTTTGTAATAATTAAAACAGTTACAAAAATTCTACGATTTTCCACTATAAATGATCGACATCACAGTAAAAAGAATGCAGGAACGTTGCCTTATATATTTTCGATATGCGTGATGGAACTAAAAAAATAAACTCAACAGCTCATTTACTCAAGCAGTCTCCCATGCAAGAACTAACCACGCCAGTTTGTACTTTACTTTAAACATTGCTCGATCACCTAGCCACACAGCTGCTTCGATTATTTGAAATTCAACCGAATTGCCGGCTTTTTCAGATTTTTTAATGTTTCAAAAACGATATCGCTTTCACATGTACCTCCTATAACTGACCATATGACCTCTACATACTTTGAGTAACACTACGATAATTTAACACCAATTAACGAAACATTTATTCACATTTTCGAACTTTTAACTAATAGACATGTTAATATAATATCACAGGTAACAATCTCGAATGAAACTACCAACTTTGCAATAGCTTTTTACAACTTTGTTGCAGTTGGTTGTCGATTTTACGGTTGCTGTTGTGATAATCTGCTTATATATGAGACATTCTCGGAACATTTACTTAATGTTTTCGAAATTTAACAGCGGGGTTGTCATGAAAATGACATACGTTAAATATATAAGCAACTCCGCCAACATTTCCTTCGCTTTTTCCAACTTTGCACGGTGTGTTCAATGATTTTACCCTCAGCTCATGAGAACATCTATAGACTGCTTTCCATCGGTTTTTATTAAATTTCTCGACTTTACAACTGCGTGTTTCTATATGCCAACAACTTAGGTCATACATACAAATCCATCTAACAACTTTGCAATAACTTTGCACAATTTTCCAATCACTTTGAATAACTTTGCAGGGAGTGTTAACAGCGTAAATCCCACTACGTGCCGACAGATCAGCAACTTGTTCTTGAAATTAGAAGGAATTTGAAAACTGTCCGTTAATTAAAACAGTTACAAAAATTCCACGATTTTCCACTATAAATGATCGACATCACAGTAAGAAAGAATGCAGGAACGTTGCCTTATATATTTTCGATATGCGTGATGAAACAAAAAAAATAAACTCAACAGCTCATTTACTCAGGAAGTCTCCCATGCAAGAACTAACCACGCCCGTTTGTTCTTTACTTTAAACATTGGTCGATCACGTAATTACACAGCTGCATCGATTATTTGAAATTCAGCCGAATTGCCGGCTATTTAAGATTTTTTAATGTTTCAAAAACGATATCGCTTTCACAGGTACCTCATATATTTGACCTATGACCTCAACATACTTTGAGTAACACTACGATAATTTAACACCAATTTACAGTTACAAAATTTCCAAGATTTTCCACTTTAAATGATCGACATCACAGTAAGAAAGAATGCAGGAACGTTGCCTTATATATTTTCGATATGCGTGATGGAACAAAAAAAATAAACTCAACAGCTCATTTACTCAGGAAGTCTCCCATGCAAGAACTAACCACGCCCGTTTGTTCTTTACTTTAGACATTGGTCGATCACCTAATCACACAGCTGCATCGATTATTTGAAATTCAGCCGAATTGCCGGCTATTTCAGATTTGTTAATGTTTCAAAAACGATATCGCTTTCACAGGTACCTCCTATAATTGACCTATGACCTCAACATACTTTGAGTAACACTACGATAATTTAACACCAATTAACGAAACATTTATTCACATTTTCGAACTTTTAACTATTGGACTTGTTAATATGATATCACAGGTAACAATCCCGAATGAAACTACCAACTTTGCATTCGCTGTTTACAACTTTGTAAGCAGTTCCTTGTCGATTTTCCGTTGGATGTGATGA
>NW_003140510.1:0-20894 GCF_000003605.2 Saccoglossus kowalevskii | reverse complement strand
CTACTTTTTCCCGGTATGTTTTGCCTTACCGAAGCGTTAAACGACATGCAATTCCGACGAATATTCAGCCTACTGTCAAACCATTGCAGAACACACCAGTTCTTGTCTGATCACTGAAGTTAAGCTGCATCAGGTGTGGTTAGTACTTGCATGGGAGACCGGCTGGGAATACGACGTGCAGTAGGCTCATCAACATTTTTATTCCACATTACATACTAACTTTTACCCATGATTTTTTGCCTAGCCGTAGCATTAAATGACATCCAATTCCGACGAATATTCAGCCTACTGCAAAACCAACGCAGAATACACCAGTTCTTGTCCGATCACTGAAGTTAAGTTGCATCGGGCGTGGTTAGTACTTGCATGGGAGACCGGCTGGGAATACCATGTGCAGTAGGCTTCTCAACATTTTTATTCCACCGTACATACCAACTTTTTCCCGGGATTTTTACCTTACCGATGCGTTAAACGACATGCAATTCCGACGAATATTCAGCCTACTGTCAAACCATTGCAGAACACACCAGTTCTCGTTTGATCACTGAATTTATGCTGCATCGGCGTGGTTAATACTTGCATGGGAGACCGGCTGAGAATACCACGTGCAGTAGGCTCATCAACATTTTTATTCCACATTACATACTAACATTTACCCATGATTTTTTGCCTAGCCGTAACATTAAATGACATCCAATTCTGACGAATATTCAGCCTACTGCCAAACCATTGCAGAATACACCAGTTCTCGTCCGATCACTGAAGTTAAGCTGCATCGGGCGTTTTTAGTACTTGCCTGGGAGACCGGCTGGGAATACCACGTGCAGTAGATGATGAACATTTTTATTGCAGAATACACCAGTTCTCGTCCGATCACTGAAGTTAAGCCGCATCGGGCGTGGTTAGTTCTTGCACGAGAGACCGGCTGGGAATACCACGTGCAGTAGGCTCATCAACATTTTTATTCCACATTACATACTAACATTTTCACATGATTTTTTGCCTAGCCGTAGCATTAAATGACATCCAATTCCGACGAATATTCAGCCTACTACCACTCCATTTCAGAATACACCAGTTCCGGTCCGATCACTGAAGTTAAGCTTCATCGGGCGTGGACAGTACTTGCATGAGAGACCGGCTGGGAATATCACGTGCAGTAGGCACATTAACATTGTTATTCCACCGTACATACTAACATTTTCCCGGAATTTTTTGCCTAGCCGAAGCAGTAATTGTTAACCAATTCCGACGAATTTTAAGCCTACTGACAAACCATTGCAGAATACACCAGTTCTAGTCTGATCACTGAAGTTAAGCTCACCGGACTTGGTTATTACTTGCATGGGAGACCGCTGAGAATACCACGTGCAATAGGCTCATCAACATTTTTATTTCACCGTACATACTAACTTTTTCTCATGATTTTTTGCCTAGCTGAAGCATTAAATGTCAACCAATTCCGACGAATGTTCAGCCTACTGCCAGAGCATTGCAGAATACACCAGTTTTCGTCCGATCACTGAAGTTAAGCTGCATCGGGCGTAGTTAGTACTTGTATGGGAGACCAGCTGAGAATATTACGTGCAGTAGCACATTAGCATTTTTATTCCACCGACATATTAACTATTTACCGGGATTTTTTGCCTAGCCGAAGCATTAATTGAATTCCAATTCCGACAATATTCAGCCAACTGCCAAACCATTGCAGATACACCAGCTCTCGTCGATCACTGAAGTAAGCTGCATAGGACGTGCTTAGTACTTGCATGGGAGATCGGTGAGAAATGCCACGTGCAGTAGGCTATCAACATTTTCATTCCACCGTACATACAAAATTTTTCCCGGGATTTTTGCCTAGCCAAAACGTTAAACCACAGGCAAATCTGACGAATATTCAGCTACTGTCAAACCATTGCAGAACACACCAGTTTTCGTCCGATCACTGAATATAAGCTGCATCGGGCGTGGTTAGTACTTGCATGGGAGACCGGCAGGGAATACCACGTGCAGTAGGCTCATCAACATTTTTATTTCACATTGCATACTAAAATTTTTCCCATGATTATTTGTCTAGCCGTAGCATTAAATGACATCCAATTCCGACGAGTATTCAGCCTACTGCCAAACCATTGCAGAATACACCAGTTCTCGTCCGATCACTGAAGTTAAGCTGCATCGGGCGTGGTTAGTACTTGCATGGTAGACCGGCTGGGAATACCACGTGCAGTAGGCTGATGAACATTTTTATTCCATCATACATACTATCTTTTCCCGTGTTTTTTGCCTAGATGAAGCGTTAAATGACATACAATTCGGACGAATATTCAGCCTACTGCCAAACCATTGCAGAATACACCAGTTCTCGTCTGATCACTGAAGTTAAGCTGCATCGGGCGTGGTTGCATGGGAGACCGGCCTGGAGTATCATGTGCATTAGGCTCATCAACATTTTTATTCCACTGTACATACCAAATTTTCCCCGGGATTTTTTGCCTAGCCGAAGCGTTAAACGACATGCAATTCTGACGAATATTCAGCCTACTGTCAAATCATTGAAGAACACACCAGTTCCCGTTCGATCACTGAAGTTAAGCTGCAGCGGGCGTGGTTAGTACTTGCATGGGAGACCGGCTGAGAATACCACGTGCAGTAGGCTCATCAACTTTTTTATTCCACATTATATACTAACTTTTACCCATGATTTTTTGCCTAGCCGTAGTATTAAATGACATCCAATTCCGACGAATATTCAGCCTACTGCCAAAACCATTGCAGAATACACCAGTTCTCGTCCGTTCACTGAAGTTAAGCTGCATCGGGCGTGGTTAGTACTTGCATGGGAGACATTGCTGGGAATACCACGTGCACTAGGCTCATCATCATTTTTATTCCACCGTACATACTTACGTTTTCCCGGGATTTTTTGTCTAGCCGAAGTATTAAATTACATCCAATTCCGACGAATATTCAGCCTACTGCCAAACCATAGCCGAATACACCAGTTCTCGTCCGATCACTGAAGTTAAGCTGCATAGGACGTGGTTAGTACTTGCATGGGAGACCGGTTGGGAATACCACGTGCAGTAGGCTTATCAACATTTTCATTCCAACGTTCATACAAATTTTTTCCCGGGATTTTTTGCCTAACCGACGTATTAAATTACATCCAATTCCAACGAATATTCAGCCTACTGCCAAACCATTGCAGAGTACACAAGTTCTCGTCCGATTACTGAAGTTAACCTGTATCGGGCGTGGTTATTACTTGCATGGGAGACCAGCTGGGAATACCACGTGCAGTAGGCTCATCAACATTTTTATTTCACATTGCATACTAAATTTTTCCCATGATTATTTGTCTAGCCGTAGCATTAAATGACATCCAATTCCGACGAGTATTCAGCCTACTGCCAAACCATTGCAGAATACACCAGTTCTCGTCCGATCACTGAAGTTAAGCTGCATTGGGCGTGGTTAGTACTTGCATGGTAGACCGGCTGGGAATACCACGTGCAGTAGGCTGATGAACATTTTTATTCCACCATACATACTATCTTTTTCCCGTGTTTTTTGCCTAGACGAAGCGTTAAATGACATACAATTCGGACGAATATTCAGCCTACTGCCAAACCATTGCAGAATACACCAGTTCTTGTCTGATCACTGAAGTTAAGCTGCATCGGGCGTGGTTGCATTGGAGACCGGCCTGGAGTATCATGTGCATTAGTCTCTTCAACATTTTTATTCCACAGTACTTACCAAATTTTCCCCGGGATTTTTTGCCTAGCTGAAGCGTTAAACGACATGCATTTCGGACGAATATTCAGCCTACTGTCAAACCATTGAAGAACACACCAGTTCCCGTTCGATCACTGAAGTTAAGCTGCATCGGGCGTGGTTAGTACTTGCATGGGAGACCGGCTGAGAATACCACGTGCAGTAGGCTCATCAACTTTTTTTATTCCACATTATATACTAACTTTTACCCATGATTTTTTGCCTAGCCGTAGCATTAAATGACATCCAATTCCGACGAATATTCAGCCTTACTGCCAAACCATTGCAGAATACACCAGTTCTCGTCCGATCACTGAAGTTAAGCTGCATCGGGCGTGGTTAGTACTTGCATGGGAGACATTGCTGGGAATACCACGTGCATTAGGCTCATCATCATTTTTATTCCACCGTACATACGAACGTTTTCCCGGGATTTTTTGCCTAGCCGAAGTATTAAATTACATCCAATTCCGACGAATATTCAGCCTACTGCCAAACCATAGCAGAATACACCAGTTCTCGTCCGATCACTGAAGTTAAGCTGCATAGGACGTGCTTAGTACTTGCATGGGAGATCGGTTGGGAATGCCACGTGCAGTAGGCTTATCAACATTTTCATTCCACCGTACATACAAAATTTTTCCCGGGATTTTTTGCCTAGCCAAAACGTTAAACCACAGGCAATTCTGACGAATATTCAGCCTACTGTCAAACCATTGCAGAACACACCAGTTTTCGTCCGATCACTGAATATAAGCTGCATCGGGCGTGGTTAGTACTTGCATGGGAGACCGGCAGGGAATACCACGTGCAGTAGGCTCATCAACATTTTTATTTCACATTGCATACTAAATTTTTCCCATGATTATTTGTCTAGCCGTAGCATTAAATGACATCCAATTCCGACGAGTATTCAGCCTACTGCCAAACCATTGCAGAATACACCAGTTCTCGTCCGATCACTGAAGTTAAGCTGCATCGGGCGTGGTTAGTACTTGCATGGTAGACCGGCTGGGAATACCACGTGCAGTAGGCTGATGAAAATTTTTATTCACCATACATACTATCTTTTCCCGTGTTTTTGCTAGATGAAGCGTTAAATGACATACAAATTCGGACGAATATCAGCTACTGCCAAACCATTGCAGAATACACCAGTTCTCGTCTGATCACTGAAGTTAAGCTGCATCGGGCGTGGTTGCATGGGAGACCGGCCTGGAGTATCATGTGCATTAGGCTCATCAACATTTTTATTCCACTGTACATACCAAATTTTCCCCGGGATTTTTTGCCTAGCCGAAGCGTTAAACGACATTCAATTCTGACGAATATTCAGCCTACTGTCAATCCATTGAAGAACACACCAGTTCCCGTTCGATCACTGAAGTTAAGCTGCATCGGGCGTGGTTAGTACTTGCATGGGAGACCGGCTGAGAATACCACGTGCAGTAGGCTCATCAACTTTTTTATTCCACATTATATACTAACTTTTACCCATGATTTTTTGCCTAGCCGTAGCATTAAATGACATCCAATTCCGACGAACATTCAGCCTACTGCCAAACCATTGCAGAATTCACCAGTTCTCGTCCGTTCACTGAAGTTAAGCTGCATCGGGCGTGGTTAGTACTTGCATGGGAGACCAGCTGGGAATACCACGTGCAGTAGGCTCATCAACATTTTTATTTCACATTGCATACTAAATTTTTCCCATGATTATTTGTCTAGCCGTAGCATTAAATGACATCCAATTCCGACGAGTATTCAGCCTACTGCCAAACCATTGCAGAATACACCAGTTCTCGTCCGATCACTGAAGTTAAGCGTGCATCGGGCGTGGTTGCATGGCAGCCAGTCCCTGGAATACCATGTGCATTAGGCTTCATCAACATTTTTATTCCACCATACATACTAAACTATTTCCCGGGATTTTTGCCTAGCCGAAGTATTTAAATTACATCCAATTCCCACGAATATTCAGCCTACTGCCAAACCATTGCAGAATACAGCAGTTCTCGTCCGATCACTGAAGTTAAGCTGCATCGGGCGTGGTTAGTACTTGCATGGGAGACCTGTTGGGAATGCCACGTGCAGTAGGCTTATCAACATTTTTATTCCACCGTACATACTATCTTTTTCCCTTGATTTTTTGCCTAGCCGAAACATTAATTGAAATCCAATTCCGACATATATTCAGGCTACTGCCAAACCATTTCAGATTACACCAGTTCTCGTCCGATCACTGAAGTTAAGCCGCATCAGGCATGGTTAGGACTTGCACGGGAGACCGGCTGAGAATACCACGTGCAGTAGGCCCATCAACATTTTTATTCCACATTTCATTCTAACTTTTTCCCATGATTTTTTGCCTAGACGAAGCATTAAATGACATACAATTCGGGCGAATATTCAGCCTACTGCCAAACCATTGCAGAATACTCCAGTTCTCGTCCGATCACTGAAGTTAAGCTGCATCGGGCGTGGTTGCATGGGAGACCGGCCTGGATAACCATGTGCATTAGGCTCATCAACATTTTTATACTACCATACATACTAACATTTTCCCGGAATGTTTTGCCTAGCCGAAGTATTAAATTACATCCTATTCCGACGAATATTCAGCCTACTGCCAAACCATTGCAGAATACAGCAGTTCTCGTCCGATCACTGATGTTAAGCTGCATTGGGCGTGGTTAGTACTTGCATGGGAGACCTGCTGGGAATACCACGTGTAGTAGGCTAATCAACTTTTTATTTCCACCATACATACTATCTTTTTCCCGTGATTTTTTGGCTAGCCGAAGCATTAATTGAAATCCAATTCCGACAAATATTCAGCCAACGGCCAAACCATTGCAGAATACACCAGTTCTCGTCCGATCACTGAAGTTAAGCCGCATCGGGCATGGTTAGGACTTGCATGGGAGACCGGCTGGGAATACCACGTGCAGTAGGCCCATCAACATTGTTATTCTACCATACATACTAACTTTTTCCCGGAATGTTTGCCTAGCCGAAGTATTAAATTACATCCAATTCCGACGATATTCAGCCTACTGCAAACCATTGCAGAAATAACAGCAGTTCTCGTCTGATCACTGAAGTAAGCTGAATCAGGGGTGGTTGCATGGGAGACCGGCCTGGAGTATCATGTCATTAGGCTCATCAACATTTTTATTCCACTGCACATACCAAATTTTCCCCGGGATTTTTTGCCTAGCCGAAGCGTTAAACGACATGCAATTCTGACGAATATTCAGCCTACTGTCAAACCATTGAAGAACACACCAGTTCCCGTTTGATCACTGAAGTTAAGCTGCATCGGGCGTGGTTAGTACTTGCATGGGAGACATTGCTGGGAATACCACGTGCATTAGGCTCATCATCATTTTTATTCCACCATACATACTAACGTTTTCCCGGGATTTTTTGCCTAGCCGAAGTATTAAATTACATCCAATTCCGACGAATATTCAGCCTACTGCCAAACCATAGCAGAATACACCAGTTCTCGTCTGATCACTGAAGTTAAGCTGCATAGGACGTGGTTGGTACTTGCATGGGAGACCGGTTGGGAATACCACGTGCAGTAGGCTTATCAACATTTTCATTCCACCGTTCATACCAATTTTTTCCCGGGATTTTTTGCCTAACCGACGTATTAAATTACATCCAATTCCAACGAATATTCAGCCTACTGCCAAACCATTGCAGAGTACACAAGTTCTCGTCTGATCACTGAAGTTAAGCTGTATCGGGCGTGGTTAGTACTTGCATGGGAGACCAGCTGGGAATACCACGTGCAGTAGGCTCATCAACATTTTTATTTCACATTGCATACTAAATTTTTCCCATGATTATTTGTCTAGCCGTAGCATTAAATGACATCCAATTCCGACGAGTATTCAGCCTACTGCCAAACCATTGCAGAATACACCAGTTCTCGTCCGATCACTGAAGTTAAGCTGCATCGGGCGTGGTTAGTACTTGCATGGTAGACCGGCTGGGAATACCACGTGCAGTAGGCTGATGAACATTTTTATTCCACCATACATACTATCTAGTCCCGTGTTTGTTGCCTAGACGAAGTGTTAAATGACATACAATTCGGACGAATATTCAGCCTACTGCCAAACCATTGCAGAATACACCAGTTCTCGTCTGATCACTGAAGTTAAGCTGCATCAGGGGTGGTTGCATGGGAGACCGGCCTGGAGTATCATGTCATTAGGCTCATCAACATTTTTATTCCACTGCACATACCAAATTTTCCCCGGGATTTTTTGCCTAGCCGAAGCGTTAAACGACATGCAATTCTGACGAATATTCAGCCTACTGTCAAACCATTGAAGAACACACCAGTTCCCGTTTGATCACTGAAGTTAAGCTGCATCGGGCGTGGTTAGTACTTGCATGGGAGACCGGCTGAGAATACCACGTGCAGTAGGCTCATCAACTTTTTTATTCCACATTATATACTAACTTTTACCCATGATTTTTTGCCTAGCCGTAGCATTAAATGACATCCAATTCCGACGAATATTCAGCCTACTGCCAAACCATTGCAGAATACACCAGTTCTCGTCCGATCACTGAAGTTAAGCTGCATCGGGCGTGGTTAGTACTTGCATGGGAGACATTGCTGGGAATACCACGTGCATTAGGCTCATCATCATTTTTATTCCACCGTACATACGAACGTTTTCCCGGGATTTTTTGCCTAGCCGAAGTATTAAATTACATCCAATTCCGACGAATATTCAGCCTACTGCCAAACCATAGCAGAATACACCAGTTCTCGTCCGATCACTGAAGTTAAGCTGCATAGGACGTGGTTAGTACTTGCATGGGAGATCGGTTGGGAATACCACGTGCAGTAGGCTTATCAACATTTTCATTCCACCGTACATACAAAATTTTTCCCGGGATTTTTTGCCTAGCCAAAGCGTTAAACCACAGGCAATTCTGACGAATATTCAGCCTACTGTCAAACCATTGCAGAACACACCAGTTTTCGTCCGATCACTGAATATAAGCTGCATCGGGCGTGGTTAGTACTTGCATGGGAGACCGGCAGGGAATACCACGTGCAGTAGGCTCATCAACATTTTTATTCCACATTACATACTAACATTTACCCATGATTTTTTGCATAGCCGTAGCAAATAAATGACATCCAATTCCGACGAATATTCAGTCTACTGCCAAACCATTGCAGAATACACCAGTTCTCGTCCGATCTCTGAAGTTAAGCTGCATCGGCCGTGGTTAGTACTTGTATGGGAGACTGCTGGGAATACCACGTGCAGTTGGCTGATGAACATTTTTATTCCACCGTACATACTATCTTTTTCCCGGGATTTTTTGCCTAGCCGAAGCATTAATTGAAATCCAATTCCGACAAATATTCAGCCTACTGCCAAACCATGCAGAATACACCAGTTCTCGTCCGATCACTGAAGTTAAGCTGCATCGGGCATGGTTAGAACTTGCACGGGAGACCGGCTGGGAATACCAAGTGCAGTAGGCCCATCAACATTTTTATTCCACATTACATTCTAAATTTTTCCCATGATTTTTTGCCTAGTCGAAGCATTAAATGACATACAATTCAGACGAATATTCAGCCTACAGCCAAACCATTGCAGAATACACCAGTTCTCGTCCGATCACTGAAGTTAAGCTGGATCGGGCGTGGTTGCATGGGAGACCGGCCTGGAATACCATGTGCGTTAGGCTCATCAACATTTTTATTCCACCATACATACCAAATTTTTCCCGGGATTTTTTGCCTAGCCGAAGCGTTAAACGACATGCAATTCTGACGAATATTCAGCCTACTGTCAAACCATTGCAGAACACACCAGTTCCCGTTCGATCACTGAATTTAAGCTGCATCGGGCGTGGTTAGTACTTGCATGGGAGACCGGCTGAGAATACCACGTGCAGTAGGCTCATCAACTTTTTTATACCACATTACATACTTACTTTTACCCATGATTTTTTGCCTAGCCGTAGAAATAAATGACATCCAATTCCGACGAATATTCAGCCTACTGCCAAACCATTGCAGAATACACCAGTTCTCGTCCGATCACTGAAGTTAAGCTGCATCGGGCGTGGTTAGTACTTGCATGGGAGACAGGCTGGGAATACCACGTGCATTAGGCTCATCAACATTTTTATTCCACCGTACATACTAACTTTTTCCCGGGATTTTTTGCCTAGCCAAAGTAATAAATTACATCCAATTCCAACGAATATCCAGCCTACTGCCAAACCATTGCAGAATACACCAGTTCTCGTCCGATCTCTGAAGTTAAGCTGCATCGGGCGTGCTTAGTACTTGCATGGGAGACCGGCTGGGAATACCACGTGCAGTAGCTGATGAACATTTTTATACCACCGTACATACTAAA
Organism: Saccoglossus kowalevskii; assembly: GCF_000003605.2. NCBI lineage: Eukaryota > Metazoa > Hemichordata > Enteropneusta > Harrimaniidae > Saccoglossus > Saccoglossus kowalevskii. Next base: position 10,695 of record NW_003140510.1, on the reverse strand, counting down.
TTTTTCCCGGGATTTTTTGCCTAGCCGAAGCATTAATTGAAATCCAATTCCGACAAATATTCAGTCTACTGCCAAACCATTGCAGAATACACCAGTTCTCGTCCGATCTCTGAAGATAAGCTGCATCGGGCGTGGTTTGTACTTGCATGGGAGACCGGCTGGGAATACCACGTGCAGTAGGCTGATGAATATTTTTATTCACCATACATACTATCTTTTCCCGTGATTTTTGCCTAGACGAAGTATTAAATTACATCCAATTCCAACGAATATCAGCCTACTGCCAAACCATTGCAGAATACACTACTTCTCGTCCGATCACTGAAGTTAAGCTCCATCGGGCGTGGTTAGTACTTGCATGGGAGACCGGCTGGGAATAATATGTCCCAGTAGGCTCATCAACATTTTTACTCCACCGTACTTACTAACTTTTTTCCATGATTTTTTGCCTAACCGAAGTACTAAATTACATCCAATTCCGACGAATATTCAGCTTACTGTCAAACCAATGCAGAATACACCAGTTCTCGTCCGATCACTGAAGTTAAGCTGCATCGGGCGTGGACAGTACTTGCATGAGAGACCGGCTGGGAATATCACATGCAGTAGGCACATCAACATTTTTATTCCACCGTACATACTAACTTTTTCCCGGAATTTTTTGCCTAGCCGAAGCATTAATTGTTAACCAATTCCGACGAATTTTTAGCGTACTGACAAACCATTGCAGAATACACCAGTTCTAGTCCGATCACTGAAGTTAAGCTCACCGGACGTGGTTTCTACTTGCATGGGAGACCAGCTGGGAATACCACGTGCAGTAGGCTCATCAATATTTTTATTTCACATTGCATACTAAATTTTTCCCATGATAATTTGTCTAGCCGTAGCATTAAATGACATCCAATTCCGACGAGTATTCAGCCTACTGCCAAACCATTGCAGAATACACCAGTTCTCGTCCGATCACTGAAGTTAAGCTGCATCGGGCGTGGTTAGTACTTGCATGGGAGACCGGCTGGGAATACCACGTGCAGTAGGCTGATGAACATTTTTATTCCACCATACATACTATCTTTTTCCCGTGTTTTTTGCCTAGACGAAGCGTTAAATGACATACAATTCGGACGAATATTCAGCCTACTGCCAAACCATTGCAGAATACACCAGTTCTCGTCTGATCACTGAAGTTAAGCTGCATCGGGCGTGGTTGCATGGGAGACCGGCCTGGAGTATCATGTGCATTAGGTTCATCAACATTTTTATTCCACTGTACATACCAAATTTTCCCCGGGATTTTTTGCCTAGCGAAGCGTTAAACGACATGCAATTCTGACGAATATTCAGCCTACTGTCAAACCATTGAAGAACACATCAGTTCCCGTTCGATCACTGAAGTTAAGCTGCATCGGGCGTGGTTAGTACTTGCATGGGAGACATTGCTGGGAATACCACGTGCATTAGGCTCATCATCATTTTTATTCCACCGTACATACTAACGTTTTCCCGGGATTTTTTGCCTAGCCGAAGTATTAAATTACATCCAATTCCGACGAATATTCAGCCTACTGCCAAACCATAGCAGAATACACCAGTTCTCGTCCGATCACTGAAGTTAAGCTGCATAGGACTTGGTTAGTACATGCATGGGAGACCGGTTGGGAATACCACGTGCAGGAGGCTAATCAACATTTTCATTCCACCGTTCATACCAATTTTTTCCCGGGATTTTTTGCCTAACCGACGTATTAAATTACATCCAATTCCAACGAATATTCAGCCTACTGCCAAACCATTGCAGAGTACACAAGTTCTCGTCCGATCACTGAAGTTAACCTGTATCGGGCGTGGTTAGTACTTGCATGGGAGACCAGCTGGGAATACCACGTGCAGTAGGCTCATCAACATTTTTATTTCACATTGCATACTAAATTTTTCCCATGATTATTTGTCTAGCCGTAGCGTTAAATGACATACAATTCGGACGAATATTCAGCCTACTGCCAAACCATTGCAGAATACACCAGTTCTCGTCTGATCACTGATGTTAAGCTGCATCGGGCGTGGATGCATGGGAGACCGGCCTGGAGTATCATGTGCTCATCAACATTTTTATTCCACTGTACTTACCAAATTTTCCCCGGGATTTTTTGCCTAGCCGAAGCGTTAAACGACATGCAATTCTGACGAATATTCAGCCTACTGTCAAACCATTGAAGAACACACCAGTTCTCGTCCGATCACTGAAGTTAAGCTGTATCGGGCGTGGTTAGTACTTGCATGGGAGACATTGCTGGGAATACCACGTGCATTAGGCTCATCATCATTTTTATTCCACCGTACATACGAACGTTTTCCCGGGATTTTTTGCCTAGCCGAAGTATTAAATTACATCCAATTCCGACGAATATTCAGCCTACTGCCAAACCATTGCAGAGTACATAAGTTCTCGTCCGATCACTGAAGTTAAGCTGTATCGGGCGTGGTTAGTACTTGCATGGGAGACCAGCTGGGAATACCACGTGCAGTAGGCTCATCAACATTTTTATTTCACATTGCATACTAAATTTTCCCATGATTATTTGTCTAGCCGTAGCATTAAATGACATCCAATTCCGACGAGTATTCAGCCTACTGCCAAACCATTGCAGAATACACCAGTTCTCGTCCGATCACTGAAGTTAAGCTGCATCTGGCGTGGTTAGTACTTGCATGGTAGACCGGCTGGGAATACCACGTGCAGTAGGCTGATGACCATTTTTATTCCACCTTACATACGATCTTTTTCCCGTGTTTTTTGCCTAGACGAAGCGTTAAATGACATACAATTCGGACGAATATTCAGCCTACTGCCAAACCATTGCAGAATACACCAGTTCTCGTCCGATCACTGAAGTTAAGCTGCATCGGGCGTGGTTGCATGGGAGACCGGCCTGGAATATCATGTGCATTAGGCTCATCAACATTTTTATTCCACCGTACATACCAAATTTTTCCCGGGATTTTTTGTCTAGCCGAAGCGTTAAACCACAGGCAATTCTGAGGAATATTCAGCCTACTGTCAAACCATTGCAGAACACACCAGTTCCCGTTTGATCACTGAAGTTAAGCTGCATTGGGCGTGGTTAGTACTTGCATGGGAGACCGGCTGAGAATACCACGTTCAGTAGACTCATCAACTTATTTATTCCACATTATATACTAACTTTTACCCATGATTTTTTGCCTAGCCGTAGCATTAAATGACATCCAATTCCGACGAATATTCAGCCTACTGCCAAACCATTGCAGAATACACCAGTTCTCGTCCGATCACTGAAGTTAAGCTGCATCGGGCGTGGTTAGTACTTGCATGGGAGACCTGCTGGGAATGATACGTGCAGTAGGCTTATCAATATTTTTATTCCACCGTACATTCTATCTTTTTCCCTTGATTTTTTTCCTAGCCGAAACATTAATTGAAATCCAATTCCAACGAATATTCAGCCTACTGCCAAACCATTGCAGAATACACCAGTTCACGTCCGATCACTGAAGTTAAGCTGCATCGGTCGTGGTTGCATGGGAGACCGGCCTGGAATACCACGTGTAGTAGGCTCATCAACATTTTTATTCCACATTACATACTAACTTTTACCCATGATTTTTTGCCTAGCCGTAGCATTAAATGACATCCAATTCCGACGAATATTCAGCCTACTGCCAAACCATTGCAGAATACACCAGTTCTCGTCCGATCACTGAAGTTAAGCTGCATCGGGCGTGGTTAGTACTTGCATGGGAGACCTGCTGGGAATGCTATGTGCAGTAGGCTTATCAATATTTTTATTCCACCGTACATTCTATCTTTTTCCCTTGATTTTTTTCCTAGCCGAAACATTAATTGAAATCCAATTCCAACGAATATTCAGCCTACTGCCAAACCATTGCAGAATACACCAGTTCACGTCCGATCACTGAAGTTAAGCTGCATCGGTCGTGGTTGCATGGGAGACCGGCCTGGAATACCACGTGTAGTAGGCTCATCAACATTTTTATTCCACATTACATACTAACTTTTACCCATGATTTTTTGCATAGCCGTAGCAGTATAAATGACTTCAATTCCGACGAATATTCAGCCTACTGCCAAACCATTGCAGAATACACCAGTTCTCGTCGATCACTGAAGTTAAGCTGCGTCGGGCGTGGTTAGTACTTGCATGGGAGACATTGTTGGGAATACCACGTGCACTAGGCTCATCATCATTTTTATTCCACCGTACATACTAACGTTTTCCCGGGATTTTTTGCCTAGCGGAAGTATTAAATTACATCCAATTCCGACGAATATTCAGCCTACTGCCAAACCATAGCAGAATACACCAGTTCTCGTCTGATCACTGAAGTTAAGTTGCATAGGACGTGGTTGGTACTTGCATGGGAGACCGGTTGGGAATACCACGTGCAGTAGGCTTATCAACATTTTCATTCCACCGTACTTACTAACTTTTTTTCCATGATTTTTTGCCTAACCGAAGTACTAAATTACATCCAATTCCGACGAATATTCAGCTTACTGTCAAACCAATGCAGAATACACCAGTTCTCGTCCGATCACTGAAGTTAAGCTGCATCGGGCGTGGACAGTACTTGCATGAGAGACCGGCTGGGAATATCACATGCAGTAGGCACATCAACATTTTTATTCCACCGTACATACTAACTTTTTCCCGGAATTTTTTGCCTAGCCGAAGCATTAATTGTTAACCAATTCCGACGAATTTTTAGCGTACTGACAAACCATTGCAGAATACACCAGTTCTAGTCCGATCACTGAAGTTAAGCTCACCGGACGTGGTTTCTACTTGCATGGGAGACCAGCTGGGAATACCACGTGCAGTAGGCTCATCAATATTTTTATTTCACATTGCATACTAAATTTTTCCCATGATTATTTGTCTAGCCGTAGCATTAAATGACATCCAATTCCGACGAGTATTCAGCCTACTGCCAAACCATTGCAGCATACACCAGTTCTCGTCCGATCACTGAAGTTAAGCTGCATCGGGCGTGGTTAGTACTTGCATGGTAGACCGGCTGGGAATACCACGTGCAGTAGGCTGATGAACATTTTCATTCCACCATACATACTATCTTTTTCCCGTGTTTTTTGCCTAGACGAAGCGTTAAATGACATACAATTCGGACGAATATTCAGCCTACTGCCAAACCATTGCAGAATACACCAGTTCTCGTCTGATCACTGAAGTTAAGCTGCATCGGGCGTGGTTGCATGGGAGACCGGCCTGGAGTATCATGTGCATTAGGTTCATCAACATTTTTATTCCACTGTACATACCAAATTTTCCCCGGGATTTTTTGCCTAGCGAAGCGTTAAACGACATGCAATTCTGACGAATATTCAGCCTACTGTCAAACCATTGAAGAACACATCAGTTCCCGTTCGATCACTGAAGTTAAGCTGCATAGGACTTGGTTAGTACATGCATGGGAGACCGGTTGGGAATACCACGTGCAGTAGGCTAATCAACATTTTCATTCCACCGTTCATACCAATTTTTTCCCGGGATTTTTTGCCTAACCGACGTATTAAATTACATCCAATTCCAGCGAATATTCAGCCTACTGCCAAACCATTGCAGAGTACACAAGTTCTCGTCCGATCACTGAAGTTAACCTGTATCGGGCGTGGTTAGTACTTGCATGGGAGACCAGCTGGGAATACCACGTGCAGTAGGCTCATCAACATTTTTATTTCACATTGCATACTAAATTTTTCCCATGATTATTTGTCTAGCCGTAGCGTTAAATGACATACAATTCGGACGAATATTCAGCCTACTGCCAAACCATTGCAGAATACACCAGTTCTCGTCTGATCACTGATGTTAAGCTGCATCGGGCGTGGATGCATGGGAGACCGGCCTGGAGTATCATGTGCTCATCAACATTTTTATTCCACTGTACTTACCAAATTTTCCCCGGGATTTTTTGCCTAGCCGAAGCGTTAAACGACATGCAATTCTGACGAATATTCAGCCTACTGTCAAACCATTGAAGAACACACCAGTTCCCGTTCGATCACTGAAGTTAAGCTGCATCGGGCGTGGTTAGTACTTGCATGGGAGACATTGCTGGGAATACCACGTGCATTAGGCTCATCATCATTTTTATTCCACCGTACATACGAACGTTTTCCCGGGATTTTTTGCCTAGCCGAAGTATTAAATTACATCCAATTCCGACGAATATTCAGCCTACTGCCAAACCATTGCAGAATACACCAGTTCTCGTCCGATCACTGAAGTTAAGCTGTATCGGGCGTGGTTAGTACTTGCATGGGAGACCAGCTGGGAATACCACGTGCAGTAGGCTCATCAACATTTTTATTTCACATTGCATACTAAATTTTCCCATGATTATTTGTCTAGCCGTAGCATTAAATGACATCCAATTCCGACGAGTATTCAGCCTACTGCCAAACCATTGCAGAATACACCAGTTCTCGTCCGATCACTGAAGTTAAGCTGCATCGGGCGTGGTTAGTACTTGCATGGTAGACCGGCTGGGAATACCATGTGCAGTAGGCTTTTCAACATTTTTATTCCACCGCACATACCAACTTTTTTCCGGGATTTTTTGCCTTGCCGAAGTGTTAAACTACATGCAATTCTGACGAATATACAGCCTACTGTCAAACCATTGCAGAACACACAAGTTCTTGTCCGATCACTGATGTTAAGCTACATCGGGCGTGTTTAGTACTTGCATGGGAGACCGGCTGGGAATACCACATGCAGTAGGCTCATCAACATTTTTATTCCACATTACATACTAAATTTTACCCATGATTTTTTGCCTAGCCGTAGCATTAAATGACATCCAATTCCAACGAATATTCAGCCTACTGCCAAACCATTGCAGAGTACACCAGTTCTCGTCCGACCACTGAGGTTAAGCTGCATCGGGCGTGGTTAGTACTTGCATGGGAGACCTGCTGGGAATGCCACGTGCAGTAGGCTTATCAACATTTTTATTCCACCGTACGTACTATCTTTTTCCCTTGATTATTTGCCTAGCCGAAATATTAATTGAAATCCAATTCCGACGAATATTCAGCCTACTGCCAAACCATTGCAGAATACACCAGTTCTCGTCCGATCACTGAAGTTAAGCCGCATCGGGCATGGTTAGGACTTGCACGGGAGACCGGCTGGGAATACCACGTGCAGTAGGCCCATCAACATTTTTATTCCACATTACATTCTAACTTTTTCCCATGATTTTTTGCCTAGACGAAGCATTAAATGACATACAATTCGGACGAATATTCAGCCTACTGCCAAAGCATTGCAGAATACACCAGTTCTCGTCTGATCACTGAAGTTAAGCTGCATCGGGCGTGGTTAGTACTTGCATGGGAGACCTGCCTGGAAGTACCATGTGCATTAGGCTCATCAACATTTTTATTCCACCGTACATACTATCTTTTTCCCTTGATTTTTTGCCTAGCCGAAGCGTTAATCGACATCCAATTCTGACGAATATTCAGCCTACTGCCAAACCATTGGAGAATACACCAGTTCTCGTCTGATCACTGAAGTTAAGCTAACCGGACGTGGTTAGTACTTGCTTGGGAGACCGGCTGAGAATATCACGTGCAGTAGGCTCATCGACATTTTTATTCCACATTACATACTAACATTTTCCCATGATTTTTTGCCTAGCCGTAGCATTAAATGACATCCAATTCCGACGAATATTCAGCCTACTGCCACTCCATTTCAGAATACTCCAGTTCACGTCCGATCACTGAAGTTAAGCTTCATCGGGCGTGGACAGTACTTGCATGAGAGACCGGCTGGGAATATCACGTGCAGTAGGCACATTAACATTGTTATTCCACCGTACATACTAACTTTTTCCCGGAATTTTTTGCCTAGCCGAAGCATTAATTGTTAACCAATTCCGACGAATTTTCAGCCTACTGACAAACCATTGCAGAATACACCAGTTGTAGTCAGATCACTGAAGTTAAGCTGCATCGGACGTGGTTATTACTTGCATGGGAGACAGGCTGAGAATACCACGTGCAGTAGAGCTCATCATCATTTTTATTCCACCGTACATACTAACGTTTTCCCGGGATTTTTTGCCTAGCCGAAGTATTAAATTACATCCAATTCTGACGAATATTCAGCCTACTGCCAAACCATAGCAGAATACACCAGTTCTCGTCCGATCACTGAAGTTAAGCTGCATCGGGTGTGGTTAGTTATTGCATGGGAGACCTGCTGGGAATACCACGTGCAGTAGGCTTATCAACATTTTCATTCCACCGTACATACAAAATTTTTCCCGGGATTTTTTGCCTAGCCAAAGCGTTACACCACAGGCAATTCTGACGAATATTCAGCCTACTGTCAAACCATTGCAGAACACAACAGTTCTCGTCCGATCACTGAATATAAGCTGCATCGGGCGTGGTTAGTACTTGCATGGGAGACCGGCAGGGAATACCACGTGCAGTAGGCTCATCAACATTTTTATTCCACATTACATACTAACTTTTACCCATGATTTTTTGCCTAGCCGTAGCATTACATGACATACAATTCCGACGAATCTTCAGCCTACTGCCAAACCATTGCAGAATACACCAGTTCTCGTCCGATCGCCGAAGTTAAGCTGCATCGGGCGAGGTTAGTACTTGCATGGAAGACCTGCTGGGAATGCCACGTGCAGTAGGCTTATCAACATTTTTATTCCACCGTACATACTATCTTTTTCCCTTTATTATTTGCCTAGCCGAAACATTAATTGAAATCCAATTCCGACGAATATTCAGCGTACTGCCAATCCATTACAGAATACACCAGTTCTCGTCCGATCACTGAAGTTAAGCCGCATCGGCCGTGGTTAGAACTTGCACGGGAGACCGGCTGGGAATACCACGTGCAGTAGGCTCATCAACATTTTTATTCCACATTACATACTAACTTTTACCCATGATTTTTTGCCTAGCCGTAGCATTAAATGACATCCAATTCCGACGAATATTCAACCTACTGCCAAACCATTGCAGATTACACCAGTTCTCGTCCGATCACTGAAGTTAATCTGCATCAGGCTTGGTTAGTACTTGCATTGGAGAACGGCTGGGAATATTACGTGCAGTAGGCTGATGAACATTTTTATTCCACCATACACACTAACATTTTTCCATGATTTTTTGCCAAGCCGAAGCATTAAATGTCATCCAATTCCGACGAATTTTCAGCCTACTGACAAACCATTGCAGAATACACCAGTTCTCGTCCGATCACTGAAGTTAAGCTGCACAGGCTTGGTTAGTACTTGCATGGGAGACCGGCTGGGAATACCACGTGCAGTAGGCTGATGAACGTTTTTATTGCAGAATACACTAGTTCACGTCCGATCACTGAAGTTAAGCCGCATAGGGCGTGGTTAGTACTTGCATGGTAGACCGGCTGGGAATACCACGTGCAGTAGGCTGATGAACGTTTTTATTGCAGAATACACCAGTTCTCGTCCGATCACTGAAGTTAAGCTGCATCGGGCGTGGTTGCATGGGAGACCGGCCTGGAATATCATGTGCATTAGGCTCATCAACATTTTTATTCCACCATACATACTTTCTTTTTCCCGTGTTTTTTGCTTAGCCGAAGCGTTAAACGACATGCAATTCTGACGAATATTCAGCCTACTGTCAAACCATTGCAGAACACACCAGTTCCCGTTCGATCACTGAAGTTAAGCTGCATCGGGCGTGATTAGTACCTGCATGGGAGACATGCTGAGAATACCACGTGCAGTAGCTCATCAACTTTTTTATTCCACATTATATACTAAATTTTACCCATGATTTTTTGCCTAGCCGTAGCATAAATGACATCCAATTCCGACGAATACTCAGCCTACTGCCAAACCATTGCAGAATACACCAGTTCTCGTCCGATCACTGAAGATAAGCTGCATCGGGCGTGGTTAGTACTTGCATGGGAGACAGGCTGGGAATACCACGTGCATTAGGCTCATCATCTATTTTATTCCACCGTACATACTAACGTTTTCCCGGGATTTTTTGCCTAGCCGAAGTATTAAATTACAACCAATTCCGACGAATATTCAGCCTACTGCCAAACCATAGCAGAATACAACAGTTCTCGTCCGATCACTGAAGTTAAGCTGCATCGGGCGTGGTTAGTACTTGCATGGGAGACCTGCTGGGAATGCTACGTGCAGTAGGCTTATCAACATTTTTATTCCACCGTACATTCTATCTTTTTCCCTTGATTTTTTGTCTAGCCGAAACATTAATTGAAATCCAATTCCAACGAATATTCAGCCTACTGCCAAACCATTGCAGAATACACCAGTTCACGTCCGATCACTGAAGTTAAGCTACATCGGGCGTGCCTCGGGCGTGGTTGCATGGGAGACCGGCCTGGAATACCACGTGCAGTAGGCTCATCAACATTTTTATTCCACATTACATACAAACTTTTCCCATGATTTTTTGCCTAGCCGTAGCATTAAATGACATACAATTCCGACGAATCTTCAGCCTACTGCCAGACCATTGCAGAATACACCAGTTCTCGTCTGATCGCCGAAGTTAAGCATGCATCGGGCGTGGTTTAGTACTTGCATGGAAGACCTGCTGGGAAT
>NW_003140479.1:0-16217 GCF_000003605.2 Saccoglossus kowalevskii | reverse complement strand
TCATCAGGTCTGAGCACCATGTTCTCTTGACCTTAAGCAGTTACTCAACAGTACAAACTAGTCTGAATACCTTGTTCTCTAGACCTTAAGCAGTTACTAACCAGTACAAACTGGTCTGAACACCTTGTTCTCTAGACCTTAAGCAGTTACAAAACAGTACAAACTGGTCTGAACACCTATTCTCTAGACCTTAATCAGTTACTAAACAGTACAAACTGCTCTGAACACCTTGTTCTCTAGACCTTAAGCAGTTACTAAACAGTACGAACTGGTCTGAACACCTTGTTCTCTAGACCTTAAGCAGTTACTAAACAGTACAAACTGGTCTGAACACCTTGTTCTCTAGACCATAAGCAGTTACTAAGCACTACAAACTGGTCTGAACACCATGTACTCTAGACCTTAAGCAGTTACTAAACAGTACAAACTGGTCTGAACACCTTGTTCTCTAGACCTTAAGCAGTTACTAAACAGTACAAACTGGTCTGAACACCTTGTTTTCTAGACCTTAAGCAGTTACAAAACAGTACAAACTGGTCTGAACACCTTGTTCTCTAGACCTTAATCAGTTATTAAACAGTACAAACTGCTCTGAACACCTTGTTCTCTAGACATTAAGCAGTTACTAAACAGTACGAACTGGTCTGAACACCTTGTTCTCTAGACCTTAAGCAGTTACTAAGCAGTACAAACTGGTCTGAACACCTTGTTATCTAGCCTTAAGCAGTTACTAAACAGTACAAACTGGTCTGAACACCTTGTTCTCTAGACCTTAAGCAGTTACTAAGCAGTACAAACTGGTCTAAACACCTTGTTCTCTAGACCTTAAGCAGTTACTAAACAGTACAAACTGGTCTGAACACCTTGTTCTCTAGACCTTAAGCAGTTACTAAGCAGTACAGACTGGTATGAACGCCTTGTTCTCTAGACCTTAAGCAGTTACTGAGCAGTACAAACTGGTCTGAAGACCTTGTTCTCTAGACCTTAAGCAGTTACTAAACAGTACAAACTGGTCTGAACACCTTGTTCTCTAGACCTTAAGCAGTTACTAAGCAGTACAAACTGGTCTAAACACCTTGTTCTCTAGACCTTAAGCAGTTACTAAACAGTACAAACTGGTCTGAACACCTTGTTCTCTAGACCTTAAGCAGTTACTAAACAGTACAAACTGGTCTAAACACCTTGCTCTCTAGACCTTATGCTGTTACTAAGCAGTACAAACAGATTTGAACACCTTGTTCTCTAGATCTTAAGCAGTTACTAAGCAGTACAAACTGGTCTGAACACCTTGTTCTCTAGACCTTAAGCAGTTACTAAGCAGTACAAACTGGTCCGAACACCTTGTTCTCTAGACCTTAAGCAGTTACTAAGCAGTACAAACTGGTCAGAACACCTTGTTCTCTAGACCTTAAGCAGTTACTAAGCAGTACAAGCTGGTCCGAACACCTTGTTCTCTAGACCTTAAGCAGTTACTGAGCAGTACAAACTGGACTGAACACCTTGTTCTCTAGACCTTAAGCAGTTACTAAACAGTACAAACTGCTCTGAACACCTTGTTCTCTAGACATTAAGCAGTTACTAAACAGTACAAACTGGTCTGAACACCTTGTTCTCTAGACCTTAAGCAGTTACTAAGCAGTACAAACTGGTCTGAACACCTTGTTATCTAGGCCTTAAGCAGTTACTAAACAGTACAAACTGGTCTGAACACCTTGTTCTCTAGACCTTAAGCAGTTACTAAGCAGTACAAACTGGTCTGAACACCTTGTTCTCTAGACCTGAAGCAGTTACTAAGCAGTACAAACTGGTCTGAAAACCCTTGTTCTCTAGACCGTAAGCAGTTACTAAGCAGTACAAACTGGTCTGTACACCTTGTTCTGTAGGCCTTAAGCAGTTGCTAAACAGTACAAACTGGTCTGAACACCTTGTTCTCTAGAACTTAAGCAGTTACTAAGCAGTACAAACTGGTCTGAACACCTTGTTCTCTAGACCTTAAGCAGTTACTAAGCAGTACAAACAGGTCTGAACACTTTTTTCTCTAGACCTTAAGCAGTTACTAAACAGTACAAACTGGTCTGAACACCATGTTCTCTAGACCTTAAGCAGTTACTAAACTGTACAAACTGCTCTGAACACTTTGTTCTCTAGACCTTAAGCAGTTACTAAATATTACGAACTGGTCTGAACACCTTGTTCTCTAGACCTTAAGCAGTTACTAAGTAGTACAAACTGGTCTGAACACCTGTTATCTAGGCTTTAAGCAGTTACTAAACAGTACAAACTGGTCTGAACACCTTGTTCTCTAGACCTTAAACAGTTACTAAGCAGTACAAACTGGTGTGAACACCTTGTTCTCTAGACCTGAAGCAGTTACTAAGCAGTACAAACTAATCTGAACACCTTGTTCTCTAGACCTTAAGAAGTTACTAAGCAGTACAAACTGGTCTGAACACTTTTTTTTCTCTAGACGTTAAGCAGTTACTAAACAATACAAACTGGTCTGAACACCTTGTTCTCTAGACCTTAAGCAGTTACTAAGCAGTACAAACAGGTCTGAACACTTTTTTCTCTAGACCTTAAGCAGTTACTAAACAGTACAAACTGGTATGAACACCATGTTCTCTAGACCTTAAGCAGTTACTAAACAGTACAAACTGCTCTGAACACTTCGTTCTCTAGACCTTAAGCAGTTACTAAACAGTACGAACTGGTCTGAACACCTTGTTCTCTAGACCTTAAGCAGCTACTAAGCCGTACAAACTGGTCTGAACACCTTGTTCTCTAGGCCTTAAGCAGTTACTAAACAGTACAAACTGGTCTGAACACCTTGTTCTCTAGACCATAAGCAGTTACTAAGCACTACAAACTGGTCTGAACACCATGTACTCTAGACCTTAAGCAGTTACTAAACAGTACAAACTGGTCTGAACACCTTGTTCTCTAAACCTTAAGCAGTTATTAAACAGTACAAACTGGTCTGAACACCTTGTTTTTTAGACCTTAAGCAGTTACAAAACAGTACAAACTGGTCTGAACACCTTGTTCTCTAGACCTTAATCAGTTATTAAACAGTACAAACTGCTCTGAACACCTTGTTCTCTAGACATTAAGCAGTTACTAAACAGTACGAACTGGTCTGAACACCTTGTTCTCTAGACCTTAAGCAGTTACTAAGCAGTACAAACTGGTCTGAACACCTTGTTATCTAGGCCTTAAGCAGTTACTAAACAGTACAAACTGGTCTGAACACCTTGTTCTCTAGACCTTAAGCAGTTACTAGGCAGTACAAACTGGTCTGAACACCTTGTTCTCTAGACCTGAAGCAGTTACTAAGCAGTACAAACTAATCTGAACACCTTGTTCTCTAGACCTTAAGCAGTTACTAAGCAGTACAAACTGGTCTAAACACCTTGTTCTCTAAACCTTAAGCAGTTACGAAACAGTACAAACTGGTCTGAACACCTTTTTCTCTAGACCTTAAGCAGTTACTAAGCAGTACAAATTGGTCTGAACACCTTGTTATCTAGGCCTTAAGCAGTTACTAAACAGTACAAACTGGTCTGAACACTATGTTCTCTAGACCTTAAGCAGTTACTAAGCAGTACAAACTGGTCTAAACACCTTGTTCTCTAGACCTTAAGCAGTTACGAAACAGTACAAACTGGTCTGAACACCATGTTCTCTAGACCTTAAGCAGTTACAAAACAGTACAAACTGCTCTGAACACCTTGTTCTCTAGACCTTAAGCAGTTACTAAACAGTACGAACTGGTCTGAACACCTTGTTCTCTAGAGCTTAAGCAGTTACTAAGCAGTACAAACTGGTCTGAACACCTTGTTCTCTAGACCTTAAGCAGTTACTAAGCAGTACAGACTGGTCTGAACACCTTGTTCTCTAGACCTTAAGCAGTTACTAAGCAGTATAAACTGTTCAGAACACCTTGTTCTCTAGACCTTAAGCAGTTACTAGGCAGTACAAACTGGTCTGAACACCTTTTTCTCTAGACCTTAAGCAGTTACTATGCAGTACAAACTGGTCTGAACAATTTGTTCTCTAGACCTTAATCAGTTACTAAGCAGTACAAACTGGTCTGAACACCTTGTTCTATATACCTTAAGCACTTACTAAGCAGTACAAACTGGTCTGAACACCTTGTTCTCTAGACCTTAAGCAGTTACTAAGCAGTACAAACTGGTCTGAACACTTTTTTCTCTAGACCTTAAGCAGTTACTAAACAGTACAAACTGGTCTGAACACCTTGTGCTCTAGACCTTAAGCAATTACTAAACAGTACAAACTGCTCTGAACACTTTGTTCTCTAGACCTTAAGCAGTTACTAAACAGTACGAACTGGTCTGAACACCTTGTTCTCTAGACCTTAAGCAGTTACTAAGCAGTACAAACTGGTCTGAACTCCATGTTATCTAGGCCTTAAGCAGTTACTAAACAGTACAAACTGGTCTGAACACCTTGTTCTCTATACCTTAAACAGTTACTAAGCAGTACAAACTGGTCTGAACACCTTGTTCTCTAGACCTGAAGCAGTTACTAAGCAGTACGAACTGGTCTGAACACCATGTTCTCTAGGCCTTAAGCAGATACTAAGCAGAACGAACTGGTTTGAACACTTTGTTCCCTAGACCTTAAGCAGTTACTAAACAGTACAAACTGGTCTGAACACCTTGTTGTCTATACCTTAAGCAGTTACTAAACAGTACGAACTGGTTTGAACACTTTTTTCTTTAGACGTTAAGCAGTTACTAAACAGTACAAACTGGTCTGAACACCTTGTTCTCTATACCTTAAGCAGTTATTAAGCAGTACAATCTGGTCTTAACACCTTGTTCTCTAGACCTTAAGCAGTTGCTAAACAGTACAAACTGGTCTGAACACCATGTTCTCTTGACCTTAAACAGTTACTCAACAGTACAAACTAGTCTGAATACCTTGTTCTCTAGACCTTAAGCAGTTACTAACCAGTACAAACTGGTCTGAACACCTTGTTCTCTAGACCTTAAGCAGTTACAAAACAGTACAAACTGGTCTGAACACCTTTTCTCTAGACCTTAATCAGTTACTAAACAGTACAAACTGCTCTGAACACCTTGTTCTCTAGACCTTAAGCAGTTACTAAACAGTACGAACTGGTCTGAACACCTTGTTCTCTAGACCTTAAGCAGCTACTAAGCAGTACAAACTGGTCTGAACACCTTGTTCTCTAGGCCTTAAGCAGTTACTAAACAGTACAAACTGGTCTGAACACCTTGTTCTCTAGACCATAAGCAGTTACTAAGCACTACAAACTGGTCTGAACACCATGTACTCTAGACCTTAAGCAGTTACTAAACAGTACAAACTGGTCTGAACACCTTGTTCTCTAGACCTTAAGCAGTTACTAAGAAGTACAAACTGGTCTGAACACCTTGTTCTCTAGACCTTAAGCAGTAGCTAAACTGTACAAACTGGTCTGAACACCATGTTCTCTAGATCTTAAGCAGTTACACAACAGTACAAACTAGTCTGAACACCTTGTTATCTAGACCTTAAGCAGTTACTAAACAGTACGAACTGGTCTGAACACCTTGTTCTCTAGACCTTAAGCAGTTACTAAGCAGTACAATCTGGTCTGAACACCTTGTTCTCTAGGCCTTAAGCAGTTACTAAACAGTACAAACTGGTCTGAACACCTTGTTCTCTAGACCATAAGCAGTTACTAAGCACTACAAACTGGTCTGAACACCTTGTTCTCTAGATCTGAAGCAGTTACTAAATAGTACAAACTAATCTGAACACCTTGTTCTCTAGAGCTTAAGCAGTTACTAAGCAGTACAAACTGGTCTGAACACCTTGTTCTCTAGACCTTAAGCAGTTACTAAGCAGTACAAACTGGTCTAAACACCTTGTTCTCTAGACCTTAATCAGTTACTAAACAGTACAAACTGCTCTGAACACCTTGTTCTCTAGACCTTAAGCAGTTACTAAACAGTACAAACTGGTCTGAACACCTTGTTCTCTAGACCTTAAGCAGTTACTAAACAGTACAAACTGGTCTGAACACCTTGGTCTCTAGACCTTAAGCAGTTACTAAGCAGTACAAACTGGTCTGAACACCTTGTTCTCTAGACCTTAAGCAGTTACTAAACAGTACAAACTGGTCTGAACACCGTGTTCTCTAGACCTTAAGCAGTTACTAAACAGTACAAACTGGTCTGAACACCTTGTTCTCTAGACCTTAAGCAGTTACTAAGCAGTACAAACTGGTCTGAACACCTTGTTCTCTAGACCTTAAGCAGTTACTAAACAGTACAAACTGGTCTGAACGCCTTGTTCTCTAGACCTTAAGCAGTTACTAAGCAGTACAAACTGGTCTGAACACCTTGTTCTCTAGACCTTAAGCAGTTACTAAGCAGTAGAAACTGGTCTGAACACCTTGTTCTCTAGACCTTAAGCAGTTACTAAGCTATACAAACTGGCCTGAACACCTTGTTCTCTAGACCTTAAGCAGTTACTAAACAGTACAAACTGGTCTGAACACCTTGTTCTCTAGACCTTAAGCAGTTACTAAGCAGTACTAACTGGTCTGAACACCTTGGTCTCTAGACCTTAAGCAGTTACTAAGCAGTACAAACTGGTCTGAACACCTTGTTCTCTAGACCTTAAGCAGTTACTAAACAGTACAAACTGGTCTGAACACCGTGTTCTCTAGACCTTAAGCAGTTATTAAGCAGTTCAAACTGGTCTGAACATCTTGTTCTCTAGACCTTAAGCAGTTACTAAACAGTACAAACTGGTCTGAACACCTTGTTCTCCAGATCTTAAGCAGTTACTAAACAGTACAAACTGGTCTGAACACCTTCTTCTCTAGACCTTAAGCAGTTACTAAACAGTACAAACTGGTCTGAACACCGTGTTCTCTAGACCTTAAGCAGTTACTAAACAGTACAAACTGGTCTGAACACCTTGGTCTCTAGACCTTAAGCAGTTACTAAGCAGTACAAACTGGTCTGAACACCTTGTTCTCTAGACCTTAAGCAGTTACTAAACAGTACAAACTGGTCTGAACACCTTCTTCTCTAGACCTTAAGCAGTTACTAAACAGTACAAACTGGTCTGAACACCGTGTTCTCTAGACCTTAAGCAGTTACTAAACAGTACAAACTGGTCTGAACACCTTGTTCTCTAGACCTTAAGCAGTTACTAAACAGTACAAACTGGTCTGAACACCGTGTTCTCTAGACCTTAAGCAGTTACTAAGCAGTTCAAACTGGTCTGAACATCTTGTTCTCTAGACCTTAAGCAGTTACTAAACAGTACAAACTGGTCTGAACACCTTGTTCTCCAGATCTTAAGCAGTTACTAAGCAGTACAAACTGGTCTGAACACCGTGTTCTCTATACCTTAAGCAGTTACTAAGCAGTACTAACTGGTCTGAACACCTTGGTCTCTAGACCTTAAGCAGTTACTAAGCAGTACAAACTGGTCTGAACACCTTGTTCTCTAGACCTTAAGCAGTTACTAAGCAGTACAAACTGGTCTGAACACCGTGTTCTCTAGACCTTAAGCAGTTACTAAGCAGTACAAACTGGTCTGAACACCGTGTTCTCTAGACCTTAAGCAGTTACTAAACAGTACAAACTGGTCTGAACACCTTGGTCTCTAGACCTTAAGCAGTTACTAAGCAGTACAAACTGGTCTGAACACCTTGTTCTCTAGACCTTAAGCAGTTACTAAACAGTACAAACTGGTCTGAACACCTTGGTCTCTAGACCTTAAGCAGTTACTAAACAGTACAAACTGGTCTGAACACCTTGGTCTCTAGACCTTAAGCAGTTACTAAGCAGTACAAAACTGGTCTGACACCTTGTTCTCTAGACCTTAAGCAGTTACTAAGCAGTACAAACTGGTCTGAACACCTTGTTATCTAGGCCTTAAGCAGTTACTAAACAGTACAAACTGGTCTGAACACCTTGTTCTCTAGACCTTAAGCAGTTACTAGGCAGTACAATCTGGTCTGAACACCTTGTTCTCTAGACCTGAAGCAGTTACTAAGCAGTACAAACTAATCTGAACACCTTGTTCTCTAGACCTTAAGCAGTTACTAAGCAGTACAAACTGGTCTAAACACCTTGTTCTCTAAACCTTAAGCAGTTACGAAACAGTACAAACTGGTCTGAACACCTTTTTCTCTAGACCTTAAGCAGTTACTAAGCAGTACAAATTGGTCTGAACACCTTGTTATCTAGGCCTTAAGCAGTTACTAAACAGTACAAACTGGTCTGAACACTATGTTCTCTAGACCTTAAGCAGTTACTAAGCAGTACAAACTGGTCTAAACACCTTGTTCTCTAGACCTTAAGCAGTTACGAAACAGTACAAACTGGTCTGAACACCATGTTCTCTAGACCTTAAGCAGTTACAAAACAGTACAAACTGCTCTGAACACCTTGTTCTCTAGACCTTAAGCAGTTACTAAACAGTACGAACTGGTCTGAACACCTTGTTCTCTAGAGCTTAAGCAGTTACTAAGCAGTACAAACTGGTCTGAACACCTTGTTCTCTAGACCTTAAGCAGTTACTAAGCAGTATAAACTGTTCAGAACACCTTGTTCTCTAGACCTTAAGCAGTTACTAGGCAGTACAAACTGGTCTGAACACCTTTTTCTCTAGACCTTAAGCAGTTACTATGCAGTACAAACTGGTCTGAACATTTTGTTCTCTAGACCTTAATCAGTTACTAAGCAGTACAAACTGGTCTGAACACCTTGTTCTATATACCTTAAGCACTTACTAAGCAGTACAAACTGGTCTGAACACCTTGTTCTCTAGACCTTAAGCAGTTACTAATCAGTACAAACTGGTCTGGACACCTTGTTCTCTAGACCTTAAGCAGTTACTAAACAATACAGACTGGTCTGAACACCTTGTTCTCTAGACCTTAAGCAGTTACAAAACAATACAAACTGGTCTGAATACCTTGTTCTTTAGAACTTAATCAGTTACTAAACAGTACAAACTGCTCTGAAAACCTTGTTCTCTAGACCTTAAGCAGTTACTAAACAGTACAAACTGGTCTGAACACCTTGTTCTCTAGACCTTAAGCAGTTACTAAGCACTACAAACTGGTCTGAACACCTTGTTTTCTAGACCTTAAGCAGTTACTAAGCAGTACAAACTGGTCTGAACATTTTTTTCTCTAGACCTTAAGCAGTTACTAAACAGTACAAACTGGTCTGAACACCATGTTCTCTAGACCTTAAACAGTTACTAAACAGTACAAACTGGTCTGAAGATTTTGTTCTCTAGACTTTAAGCAGTTACTAAACAGTACAAACTGGTCTGAACACCTTGTTCTCTAGACCTTTAGCAGTTACTAAACAGTACAAACTGGTCTGAACACCTTGTTCTCTAGACCTTAAGCAGTTACTAAGCAGTACAAACAGGTCTGAACACTTTTTTCTCTAGACCTTAAGCAGTTACTAAACAGTACAAACTGGTCTGAACACCATGTTCTCTAGACCTTAAGCAGTTACTAAACAGTACAAACTGCTCTGAACACTTTGTTCTCTAGACCTTAAGCAGTTACTAAATAGTACGAACTGGTCTGAACACCTTGTTCTCTAGACCTTAAGCAGTTACTAAGTAGTACAAACTGGTCTGAACACCTGTTATCTAGGCTTTAAGCAGTTACTAAACAGTACAAACTGGTCTGAACACCTTGTTCTCTAGACCTTAAACAGTTACTAAGCAGTACAAACTGGTGTGAACACCTTGTTCTCTAGACCTGAAGCAGTTACTAAGCAGTACAAACTAATCTGAACACCTTGTTCTCTAGACCTTAAGAAGTTACTAAGCAGTACAAACTGGTCTGAACACTTTTTTTTCTCTAGACGTTAAGCAGTTACTAAACAATACAAACTGGTCTGAACACCTTGTTCTCTAGACCTTAAGCAGTTACGAAACAGTACAAACTGCTCTGAACACCATGTTCTTTAGACCTTAAGCAGTTACAAAACCGTACAAACTGCTCTGAACACCTTGTTCTCTAGACATTAAGCAGTTACTAAACAGTACGAACTGGTCTGAACACCTTGTTCTCTAGAACTTAAGCAGTTACTAAGCAGTACAAACTGGTCTGAACACCTTGTTCTCTAGACCTTAAGCAGTTACTAAGCAGTACAAACAGGTCTGAACACTTTTTTCTCTAGACCTTAAGCAGTTACTAAGCAGTACAAACTGGTCTGAACACCTTGTTCTCTAGACCTTAAGCAGTTACGAAATAGTACAAACTGGTCTGAACACCATGTTCTCTAGACCTTAAGCAGTTACAAAACAGTACAAACTGGTCTGAACACCTTTTCTCTAGACCTTAATCAGTTACTAAACAGTACAAACTGCTCTGAACACCCTTGTTCTCTAGACCTTAAGCAGTTACTAAACAGTACGAACTGGTCAGAACACCTTGTTCTCTAGACCTTAAGCAGTTACTAAGCAGTAAAAACTGGTCTGAACACCTTGTTCTCTAGGCCTTAAGCAGTTACTAAACAGTACAAACTGGTCTGAACACCTTGTTCTCTAGACCTTAAGCAGTTACTAAGCACTACAAACTGGTCTGAACACCTTGTTCTCTAGACGTTAAGCAGTTACTAAGCAGTACAAACAGGTCTGAACACTTTTTTCTCTAGACCTTAAGCAGTTACTAAACAGTACAAACTGGTCTGAACACCATGTTCTCTAGACGTTAAGCAGTTACTAAACAGTACAAACTGGTCTGAACACCTTGTTCTCTAGACCTTAAGCAGTTTCAAAACAGTACAAACCGGTCTAAACACCTTGTTCTCTAGAACTTAATCAGTTATTAAACAGTACAAACTGGTCTGAACACCTTGTTCTCTAGACCTTAAGCAGTTACTAAGCAGTACAAACTGGTCTGATCACCTTGTTCTCTAGGCCTTAAGCAGGTTACTAAACAGTACAAACTGGTCTGAACACCTTGTTCTCTAGAACTTAAGCAGTTTCTAAGCACTACAAACTGGTCTGAACACCTTGTTCTCTAGACCTTAAGCAGTTACTAAGCACTAAAAACTGGTCTGAACACCTTGTTCTCTAGACGTTAAGCAGTTACTAAGCAGTACAAACAGGTCTGAACACTTTTTTCTCTAGACCTTAAGCAGTTACTAAACAGTACAAACTGGTCTGAACACCATGTTCTCTAGACGTTAAGCAGTTACTAAACAGTACAAACTGGTCTGAACACCTTGTTCTCTAGACCTTAAGCAGTTTCAAAACAGTACAAACTGGTCTGAACACCTTGTTCTCTAGATCTTAATCAGTTATTAAACAGTACAAACTGGTCTGAACACCTTGCTCTCTAGACCTTAAGCAGTTACTAAGCAGTAAAAACTGGTCTGAACACCTTGTTCTCTAGGCCTTAAGCAGGTTACTAAACAGTACAAACTGGTCTGAACACCTTGTTCTCTAGACCTTAAGCAGTTTCTAAGCACTACAAACTGGTCTGAACACCTTGTTCTCTAGACCTTAAGCAGTTACTAAGCAGTACAAACGGGTCTGAACACTTTTTTCTCTAGACCTTAATCAGTTATTAAACAGTACAAACTGGTCTGAACACCTTGTTCTCTAGACCTTAAGCAGTTACTAAGCTGTACAAACTGGTCTGATCACCTTGTTATCTAGGCCTTAAGCAGTTACTAAACAGTACAAACTGGTCTGAACACCTTGTTCTCTAGACCTTAAGCCGTTACTAAGCAGAACAAACTGGTCTGTACACTTTTTTCTCTTGACGTTAAGCAGTTACTAAACAGTACAAACTGGTCTGAACACCTTGTTCTCTAGACCTGAAGCAGTTACAAAGCAGTACAAACTAGTCTGAACACCTTGTTCTCTAGACCTTAAGCAGTTACGAAACAGTACAAACTGGTCTGAACACCTTGTTCTCTAGACCTGAAGCAGTTACTAAACACTACAAACTGGTCTGAACACCTTGTTCTCTAGACCTTAATCAGTTACAAAACAGTACAAACTGGTCTGAACACCTTGTTCTCTAGACCTTAAGCAGTTACTAAGCAGTACAAACTGGTCTGAACACCTTGTTCCCTAGACCTTAAGCAGTTACTAAACAGTACAAACTGGTCTGAACACCATGTTCTCTAGACCTTAAGCAGTTACTAAACAGTACAAACTGGTCTGAACACCTTGTTCTCTAGACCTTAAGCAGTTACTAAGCACTACAAACTGGTCTGAACACCTTGTTCTCTAGACCTTAAGCAGTTACTAAGCAGTAAAAACTGGTCTGAACACCTTGTTCTCTAGGCCTTAAGCAGTTACTAAACAGTACAAACTGGTCTGAACACCTTGTTCTCTAGACCTTAAGCAGTTACTAGACAGTACAATCTGGTCTGAACACCTTGTTCTCTAGACCTGAAGCAGTTACTAAGCAGTACAAACTAATCTGAACACCTTGTTCTCTAGACCTTAAGCAGTTACTAAGCAGTACAAACTGGTCTAAACACCTTGTTCTCTAAACCTTAAGCAGTTACGAAACAGTACAAACTGGTCTGAACACCTTTTTCTCTAGACCTTAAGCAGTTACTAAGCAGTACAAATTGGTCTGAACACCTTGTTATCTAGGCCTTAAGCAGTTACTAAACAGTACAAACTGGTCTGAACACTATGTTCTCTAGACCTTAAGCAGTTACTAAGCAGTACAAACTGGTCTAAACACCTTGTTCTCTAGACCTTAAGCAGTTACGAAACAGTACAAACTGGTCTGAACACCATGTTCTCTAGACCTTAAGCAGTTACAAAACAGTACAAACTGCTCTGAACACCTTGTTCTCTAGACCTTAAGCAGTTACTAAACAGTACAAACTGGTCTGAACACCTTGTTGTCTATACCTTAAGCAGTTACTAAACAGTACGAACTGGTTTGAACACTTTTTTCTTTAGACGTTAAGCAGTTACTAAACAGTACAAACTGGTCTGAACACCTTGTTCTCAATACCTTAAGCAGTTATTAAGCAGTATAAACTGTTCAGAACACCTTGTTCTCTAGACCTTAAGCAGTTACTAGGCAGTACAAACTGGTCTGAACACCTTTTTCTCTAGACCTTAAGCAGTTACTATGCAGTACAAACTGGTCTGAACATTTTGTTCTCTAGACCTTAATCAGTTACTAAGCAGTACAAATTGGTCTGAACACCTTGTTCTATATACCTTAAGCACTTACTAAGCAGTACAAACTGGTCTGAACACCTTGTTCTCTAGACCTTAAGCAGTTACTAATCAGTACAAACTGGTCTGGACACCTTGTTCTCTAGACCTTAAGCAGTTACTAAACAATACAGACTGGTCTGAACACCTTGTTCTCTAGACCTTAAGCAGTTACAAAACAATACAAACTGGTCTGAATACCTTGTTCTTTAGAACTTAATCAGTTACTAAACAGTACAAACTGCTCTGAAAACCTTGTTCTCATAGAGGCTTAAGCAGTTACTAAACAGTACAAACTGGTCTGAACACCTTGTTCTCTAGACCTTAAACAGTTACTAAGCAGTACAAACTGGTGTGAACACCTTGTTCTCTAGACCTGAAGCAGTTACTAAGCAGTACAAACTAATCTGAACACCTTGTTCTCTAGACCTTAAGAAGTTACTAAGCAGTACAAACTGGTCTGAACACTTTTTTTTCTCTAGACGTTAAGCAGTTACTAAACAATACAAACTGGTCTGAACACCTTGTTCTCTAGACCTTAAGCAGTTACGAAACAGTACAAACTGCTCTGAACACCATGTTCTTTAGACCTTAAGCAGTTACAAAACCGTACAAACTGCTCTGAACACCTTGTTCTCTAGACATTAAGCAGTTACTAAACAGTACGAACTGGTCTGAACACCTTGTTCTCTAGAACTTAAACAGTTACTAAGCAGTACAAACTGGGCTGAACACCTTGTTCTCTAGACCTTAAGCAGTTACTAAGCAGTACAAACAGGTCTGAACACTTTTTTCTCTAGACCTTAAGCAGTTACTAAACAGTACAAACTGGTCTGAACACCATGTTCTCTAGACCTTAAGCAGTTACTAAACAGTACAATCTGCTCTGAACACTTTGTTCTCTAGACCTTAAGCAGTTACTAAACAGTACGAACTGGTCTGAACACCTTGTTCTCTAGACCTTAAGCAGTTACGAAACAGTACAAACTGCTCTGAACACCATGTTCTCTAGACCTTAAGCAGTTACAAAACCGTACAAACTGCTCTGAACACCTTGTTCTCTAGACATTAAGCAGTTACTAAACAGTACGAACTGGTCTGAACATCTTGTTCTCTAGACCTTAAGCAGTTACTAAGCAGTACAAACTGGTCTGAACACATTGTTCTCTAGACCTTAAGCAGTTACTAAAAAGTACAAACTGGACTGAACACCTTGTTCTCTAGGCCTTAAGCAGATACTAAGCAGTACGAACTGGTTTGAACACTTTGTTCCCTAGACCTTAAGCAGTTACTAAACAGTACAAACTGGTCTGAACACCTTGTTGTCTATACCTTAAGCAGTTATTAAGCAGTACAAACTGGTTTGAACACTTTTTTCTTTAGACGTTAAGCAGTTACTAAACAGTACAAACTGGTCTGAACACCTTGTTCTCTATACCTTAAGCAGTTATTAAGCAGTACAATCTGGTCTGAACACCTTGTTCTCTAGACCTTAAGCAGTTGCTAAACAGTACAAACTGGTCTGAACACCATGTTCTCTTGACCTTAAGCAGTTACTCAACAGTACAAACTAGTCTGAACACCTTGTTCTCTAGACCTTAAGCAGTTACTAACCTGTACAAACTGGTCTGAACACCGTGTTCTCTAGACCTTAAGCAGTTACTAAGCAGTACAAACTGGTCTGAACACCTTGTTCTCTAGACCTTAAGCAGTTACAAAACAGTACAAACTGGTCTGAACACCTTTTATCTAGACCTTAATCAGTTACTAAACAGTACAAACTGGTCTGAACACATTGTTCTCTAGACCTTAAGTAGTTACTAAGCAGTACAAACTGGTCTGCACACCTTGTTCTCTAGGCCTTAAGCAGTTACTAAACAGTACGAACTGGTCTGAACACCTTGTTCTCTAGACGTTAAGCAGTTACTAAGCAGTGCAAACTGGTCTGAACACTTTGTTCTCTAGACTTAAGCAGTTACTAAGCAGTACAAACTGGTCTGAACACTTTGTTCTCTAGACCTTAAGCAGTTGCTAAACAGTACAAACTGGTCTGAACACCATGTTCTCTAGACCTTAAGCAGTTACACAACAGTACAAACTAGTCTGAACACCTTGTTCTCTAGACCTTAAGCAGTTACTAAGCAGTACAAACTGGTCTGAACACCTTGTTCTCTAGGCCTTAAGCAGTTACTAAACAGTACAAACTGGTCTGAACACCTCGTTCTCTAGACCATAAGCAGTTACTAAGCACTACAAACTGGTCTGAACACCTTGTTCTCTAGACCTGAAGCAGTTATTAAGCAGTACAAACTAATCTGAACAGCTTGTTCTCTAGACCTTAAGCAGTTACTAAGCAGTACAAACTGGTCTAAACACCTTGTTCTCTAGACCTTAATCAGTTACTAAACAGTGCAAACTGCTCTGAACACCTTGTTCTCTGGACCTTAAGCAGTTACTAAACAGTACGAACTGGTCTGAACTCCTTGTTCTCTAGACCTTAAGCAGTTACTAAGCAGTACAAACTGGTCTGAACACCTTGTTCTCTAGACCTTAAGCAGTTACTAAACAGTACAAACTGGTCTGAATACCTTGTTCTCTTGACCTTAAGCAGTTACTAAGCAGTACAAACTGGTCTGAACACCATGTTCTCTAGACCTTAAGCAGTTACTAAACAGTACAAACTGGTCTGAACACCTTGTTCTCTAGACCTTAAGCAGTTACTAATCAGTACAAACTGGTCTGAACACCTTGTTTTCTAGACCTCAAGCAGTTACTAAGCAGTACACACTAATCTGAACACCTTGATCTCTAGACCTTAAGCAGTTACTAAACAGTAAAAACTGGTCTGAACATATTGTTCTCTAGACCTTAAGCAGTTACTAAGCAGTACAAACTGGTCTGAACACCTTGTTCTCTAGACCTTAAGCAGTTACTAAACAGTACAAACTGGTCTGAATACCTTGTTCTCTTGACCTTAAGAGGTTACTATG
>NW_003140418.1:0-12171 GCF_000003605.2 Saccoglossus kowalevskii | reverse complement strand
TCATGAATTTAAGCTAACCGGACGTGGTTAGTACTTGCATGGGAGACCAGCTGAGAATATCACGTGCAGTAGGCTTATCAACATTTTTATTCCACCATACATACTATCTTTTTCCCGTGATTGTTTGTCTAGCCGAAGCATTAATTGAAATCCAATTCCGACAAATGTTCAGCCTACTGCCAAACCATTGCAGAACACACCAGTTCCCGTTCGATCACTGAATTTAAGCTGCATCGGGCGTGGTTAGTACTTGCATGGAAGACTGGCTGAGAATACCACGTGCTGTAGGCTCATCAACTTTTTTATACCACATTACATACTTAATTTTACCCATGATTTTTTGTCTAGCCGTAGCATTATATGACATCCAATTCCGACGAATATTCAGCCTACTGCCAAACCATTGCAGAATACACCAGTTCTCGTCCGATCACTGAAGTTAAGCTGCATCGGGCGTGGTTAATACTTGCATGGGAGACCTGCTGGGAATGCCACGTGCAGTAGGCTTATCAACATTTTTATTCCACCATACATACTATCTTTTTCCCTTTATTATTTGCCGAGCCGAAACATTAATTGAAATCCTATTCCGACGAATATTCAGCCTACTGCCAAACCATTGCAGAATACACCAGTTCTCGTCCGATCACTGAAGTTAAGCTGCATCGGGCGTGGTTAGTATTTGCATGGGAGACCGGCTGGGAATACCACGTGCAGTACGCTGATGAATATTTTTATTCCACCATACATACTAACTTTTTCCCGGGATTTTTTGCCTAGCCGAAGTATTAAATTACATCCAATTCCAACGATATTCAGCCTACTGCCAAACCATTGCAGATACACTACTTCTCGTCCGATCACTGAAGTTAAGCTACATCGGGCGTGGTTGCATTTGAGACCGGCATGGAATATCATGTGCATTAGGCTCATCAACATTTTTATTCCACCGTACATACCAAATTTTTCCCGGGATTTTTTGCCTAGCCAAAGCGTTAAACGACATGCAATTCTGACGTATATTCCGCCTACTGTCAAACCATTGCAGAACACACCAGTTCCCGTTCGATCACTGAAGTTAAGCTGCATCGGGCGTGGTTAGTACTTGCATGGGAGACCGGCTGAGAATACCACGTGCAGTAGGCTCATCATCATTTTTATTCCACATTACATACTAACTTTTTCCCATGATTTTTTGCCTAGACGAAGCATTAAATGACATACAATTCGGACGAATATTCAGCCTACTGCCTAACCATTGCAGAATACACCAGTTCTCGTCCGATCACTGAAGTTAAGCTGCATCGGGGGTGGTTAGTACTTGCATAGGACACAGGCTGGGAATACCACGTGCATTAGGCTCATCGACATTTTTATTCCACCGTACATACTAACGTTTTCCCGGGATTTTTTGCCTAGCCGTAGCAGTAAATGACATCCAATTCCGACGAATATTCAGCCTACTGCCAAACCATTGCAGAATACACCAGTTCTCGTCCGATCACTGAAGTTAAGCTGCATCGGGCGTGGTTAGTACTTGCATGGGAGACTGGCTGGGAATACCACGTGCAGTAGGCTTATCAACATTTTTATTCCACCGTACATACCAAATTTTCCCGGGATTTTTTGCCTAGCCAACGCTTTAAACCACAGGCAATTCTGACGAATATTCAGCCTACTGTCAACCATTGAAGAACACACCAGTTCCCGTCCGATCACTGAAGTTAAGCTGCATCGGGCGTGGTTAGTACTTGCATGGGAGACCCGGCTGAGAATACCACGTGCAGTAGGCTCATCAACATTTTTATTCCACATTACATACTAACTTTTACCCATGATTTTTTTGCCTAGCCGTAGCATTAAATGACATCCAATTCCGACGAATATTCAGCCTACTGCCAAACCATTGCAGAATACACCAGTTCTCGTCCGATCGCCGAAGTTAAGCTGCATCGGGCATGGTTAGTACTTGCATTTAAGACCTGCTGGGAATGCCACGTGCAGTAGGCTTATCAACATTTTTATTCCACCGTACATACTATCTTTTTCCCTTTATTATTTGCCGAGCCGAAACATTAATTGAAATCCTACTCCGACGAATATTCAGCATACTGCCAAACCATTGCAGAATACACCAGTTCTCGTCTGATCACTGAAGTTAAGCTAACCGGACGTGGTTAGTACTTGCATGGGAGACCGGCTGAGAATATCATGTGCAGAAGGCTTATCAACATTTTTAATCCACCATACATACTATCTTTTTCCCGTGATTTTATGTCTAGCCGAAGCATTAATTGAAATCCAATTCCGACAAATATTCAGCCTACTGCCAAACCATTGCAGAATACACCAGGTCTTGTCCGATCACTGAAGTTAAGCTGCATAGGGCGTGATTAGTACTTGCATGGGAGACCGGCTGGGAATACCACGTGCAGTAGGCTGATGAACATTTTTATTCCACCGTATATACTAAATTTTTCCCGGGATTTTTTGCTTAGCCGAAGTATTAAATTACATCCAATTCCGACGAATATTCAGCCTACTGCCAAACCATTGCAGAATACACCAGTTCTCGTCCGATCACTGAAGTTAAGCTGCATCGGGCGTGGTTACATGGGAGACCGGCCTGGAATACCATGTGATTAGGCTCATCAACATTTTTATTCCACCGTACATACACAATTTTTCCCGGGATTTTTTGCCTAGAAGAAGCGTTAAACGACATGCAATTCTGAAGAATATTCAGCCTAATGTCAAACCATTGCAGAACACACCAGTTACCGTTCGATCATGAATTTAAGCTGCATCGGGCGTGGTTAGTACTTGCATGGGAGACCGGCTGAGAATACCACGTGCAGTAGGCTCATCAACTTTTTTATACCACATTACATACTTAATTTTACCCATGATTTTTTTGTCTAGCCGTAGCATTAAATGACATCCAATTCCGAGGAATATTCAGCCTACTGCCAAACCATTGCAGAATACACCAGTTCTCGTCCAATCACTGAAATTAAGCTGCATCGGGCGTGGTTTAGTACTTGCATGGGAGACCGGCTGGGAATACCACGTGCAGTAGGCTGATGAACATTTTTATTCCACCGTACATACTAAATTTTTCCCGGGATTTTTTGCTTAGCCGAAGTATTAAATTACATCCAATTCCGACGAATATTCAGCTACTGCCAAACCATTGCAGAATACACCAGTTCTCGTCCGATCACTGAAGTTAAGCTGCATCGGGCGTGGTTGCATGGGAGACCGGCCTGGAATACCATGTGATTAGGCTCATCAACATTTTTATTCCACCGTACATATACAATTTTTCCCGGGATTTTTTGCCTAGCCGAAGCGTTAATCGACATGCAATTCTGACGAATATTCAGCCTACTGTCAAACCATTGCAGAACACACCAGTTCCCGTTCGATCACTGAATTTAAGCTGCATCGGGTGTGGTTAGTACTTGCATGGGAGACCGGCTGAGAATACCACGTGCAGTAGGCTCATCAACTTTTTTATACCACATTACATACTTACTTTTACCCATGATTTTTTGTCTAGCCGTAGCATTAAATGACATCCTATTCCGACTAATATTCAGCCTACTGCCAAACAATTGCAGAATACACCAGTTCTCGTCTGATCACTGAAGTTAAGCTAACCGGACGTGGTTAGTACTTGCATGGGAGACCGGCTGAGAATATCACGTGCAGTAGGCTTATCAACATTTTTATTCCACCATACATACTATCTTTTTCCCGTGATTTTTTGTCTAGCCGAAGCATTAATTGAAATCCAATTCCGACAAATATTCAGCCTACTGCCAAACCATTGCAGAATACACCAGTTCTTGTCCGATCACTGAATTTAAGCTGCATTGGGCGTGGTTAGTACTTGCATGGGAGACCGGCTGAGAATACCACGTGCAGTAGGCTGATGAACATTTTTATTCCACCGTACATACTAACTTTTTCCCGGGATTTTTGCCTAGCCGTAGCAGTAAATGACATCCAATTCGGACGAAATATCAGCTACTGCCAAACCATTGCAGAATACACCAGTTCTCCTCTGATCACTGAAGTTAAGCTGCATCGGGCGTGGTTAATACTTGCATGGAAGACTGCTGGGAATGCCACGTGCAGTAGGCTTATCAACATTTTTATTCCACTGTACATACTATATTTTTCCCTTTATTATTTGCCGAGCCGAAACATTAATTGAAATCCTATTCCGACGAATATTCAGCCTACTGATAAACCATTGCAGAATACACCAGTTCTCGTCTGATCACTGAATTTAAGCTAACCGGACGTGGTTAGTACTTGCATGGGAGACCAGCTGAGAATATCACGTGCAGTAGGCTTATCAACATTTTTATTCCACCATACATACTATCTTTTTCCCGTGATTGTTTGTCTAGCCGAAGCATTAATTGAAATCCAATTCCGACAAATGTTCAGCCTACTGCCAAACCATTGCAGAACACACCAGTTCCCGTTCGATCACTGAATTTAAGCTGCATCGGGCGTGGTTAGTACTTGCATGGAAGACTGGCTGAGAATACCACGTGCAGTAGGCTCATCAACTTTTTTATACCACATTACATACTTAATTTTACCCATGATTTTTTGTCTAGCCGTAGCATTATATGACATCCAATTCCGACGAATATTCAGCCTACTGCCAAACCATTGCAGAATACACCAGTTCTCGTCCGATCACTGAAGTTAAGCTGCATCGGGCGTGGTTAATACTTGCATGGGAGACCTGCTGGGAATGCCACGTGCAGTAGGCTTATCAACATTTTTATTCCACCATACATACTATCTTTTTCCCTTTATTATTTGCCGAGCCGAAACATTAATTGAAATCCTATTCCGACGAATATTCAGCCTACTGCCAAAGAATTGCAGAATACACCAGTTCTCGTCCGATCACTGAAGTTAAGCTGCTTCGGGCGTGGTTGCATGGGAGACAGGCTGGGAATATCATGTGCATTAGGCTCATCAACATTTTTATTCCACCGTACATACCAAATTTTTCCCGGGATTTTTTGCCTAGCCAAAGCGTTAAACGACATGCAATTCTGACGTATATTCCGCCTACTGTCAAACCATTGCAGAACACACCAGTTCCCGTTCGATCACTGAAGTTAAGCTGCATCGGGCGTGGTTAGTACTTGCATGGGAGACCGGCTGAGAATACCACGTGCAGTAGGCTCATCATCATTTTTATTCCACATTACATACTAACTTTTTCCCATGATTTTTTGCCTAGACGAAGCATTAAATGACATACAATTCGGACGAATATTCAGCCTACTGCCTAACCATTGCAGAATACACCAGTTCTCGTCCGATCACTGAAGTTAAGCTGCATCGGGGTGGTTAGTACTTGCATAGGACACAGGCTGGGAATACCACGTGCATTAGGCTCATCGACATTTTTATTCCACCGTACATACTAACGTTTTCCCGGGATTTTTTGCCTAGCCGTAGCAGTAAATGACATCCAATTCCAACGAATATTCAGCCTACTGCCAAACCATTGCAGAATACACCAGTTCTCGTCCGATCACTGAAGTTAAGCTGCATCGGGCGTGGTTAGTACTTGCATGGGAGACTGGCTGGGAATACCACGTGCAGTAGGCTTATCAACATTTTTATTCCACCGTACATACCAAATTTTCCCGGGATTTTTTGCCTAGCCAACGCTTTAAACCACAGGCAATTCTGACGAATATTCAGCCTACTGTCAAACCATTGCAGAACACACCAGTTCCCGTTCGATCACTGAAGTTAAGCTGCATCGGGCGTGGTTAGTACTTGCATGGGAGACCGGCTGAGAATACCACGTGCAGTAGGCTCATCATCATTTTTATTCCACATTACATACTTACTTTTGCCCATGATTTTTTGCCTAGCCGTAGCATTAAATGACATCCAATTCGGACGAATATTCAGCCTACTGCCAAACCATTGCAGAATACACCAGTTCTCGTCCGATCACTGAAGTTAAGCTGCATCGGGGGTGGTTAGTACTTGCATAGAACACAGGCTGGGAATACCACGTGCATTAGCCTCATCGACATTTTTATTCCACCGTACATACTAACGTTTTCCCGGGATTTTTGCCTAGCCGTAGCAGTAAATGACATCCAATTCCGACGAATATTCAGCCTACTGCCAAACCATTGCAGAATACACCAGTTCTCGTCCGATCACTGAAGTTAAGCTGCATCGGGCGTGGTTAGTACTTGCATGGGATACAGGCTGGGAATACCACGTGCATTAGGCTCATCAACATTTTTATTCCACCGTACATACTAACGTTTTCCCGGGATTTTTTGCCTAGCCGTAGCAGTAAATGACATCCAATTCCGACGAATATTCAGCCTACTGCCAAACCATTGCAGAATACACCAGTTCTTGTCCGATCACTGAAGTTAAGCTGCATCGGGCGTGGTTAGTACTTGCATGGGAGACCGGCTGGGAATGCCACGTGCAGTAGGCTTATCAACATTTTTATTCCACCGTACATACCAAATTTTTCCCGGGATTTTTTGCCTAGCCTACGCTTTAAACCACAGGCAATTCTGACGAATATTCAGCCTACTGTCAAACCATTGCAGAACACACCAGTTCTCGTCCGATCACTGAATTTAAGCTGCATCGGGCGTGGTTAGTACTTGCATGGGAGACCGGCTGGGAATACCACGTGCAGTAGGCTCATCAACATTTTTATTCCACATTACATACTTACTTTTGCCCATGATTTTTTGCCTAGCCGTAGCATTAAATGACATCCAATTCCGACGAATATTCAGCCTACTGCCAAACCATTGCAGAATACACCAGTTCTCGTCCGATCGCCGAAGCTGCATCGGGCGTGGTTAGTACTTGCATGGAAGACCTGCTGGGAATGCCACGTGCAGTAGGCTTATCAACATTTTTATTCCACTGTACATACTATATTTTTCCCTTTATTATTTGCCGAGCCGAAACATTAATTGAAATCCTATTCCGACGAATATTCAGCCTACTGCCAAACCATTGCAGAATACACCAGTTCTCGTCTGATCACTGAAGTTAAGCTAACCGGACGTGGTTAGTACTTGCATGGGAGACCGGCTGAGAATATCACGTGCAGTAGGCTTATCAACATTTTTATTCCACCATACATACTGTCTTTTTCCCGTGATTGTTTGTCTAGCCGAAGCATTAATTGAAATCCAATTCCGACAAATGTTCAGCCTACTGCCAAACCATTGCAGAAAACACCAGTTCTTGTCCGATCACTGAAGTTAAGCTGCATAGGGCGTGGTTAGTACTTGCATGGGAGACCGGCTGGGAATACCACGTGCAGTAGGCTGATGAACATTTTTATTCCACCGTACATACTAACTTTTTCCCGGAATTTTTTGCCTAGCCGAAGTATTAAATTACATCCAATTCCGACGATTATTCAGCCTACTGCCAAACCATTGCAGAATACACCAGTTCTCGTCCGATCACTGAAGTTAAGCTGCATCGGGCATGGTTAGGACTTGCACGGGAGACCGGCTGGGAATACCACGTGCAGTAGGCCCATCAACATTTTTATTCCACATTACATTCAAAATTTTTCCCATGCTTTTTTGCCTAGACGAAGCATTAAATGACATACAATTCGGACGAATAATCAGCCTACTGCCAAACCATTGCAGAATACACCAGTTCTCGTCTGATCACTGAAGTTAAGCTGCATCAGGCGTGGTGCATGGGAGACCGGCCTGGAATACCATGTGCATTAGGCTCATCAACATTGTTATTCCACCGTACATACCACATTTTTCCCTGGATTTTTTGCCTAGCCGAAGCGTTAAACGACATGCAATTCTGACGAACATTCAGCCTACTGTCAAACCATTGCAGAACACACCAGTTCCCGTTCGATCACTGAAGTTAAGCTGCATCGGGCGTGGTTAGTACTTGCATGGGAGACCGGCTGAGAATACCACGTGCAGTAGGCTCATCAATATTTTTATTCCACATTACATACTAACTTTTCCCATGATTTTTTGCCTAGACGAAGCATTAAATGACATACAATTCGGACGAACATTCAGCCTACTGCCAAACCATTGCAGAATGCACCAGTTCTCGTCCGATCACTGAAGTTAAGCTGCATCGGGCGTGGTTAGTACTTGCATGGGAGACAGGCTTGGAATACCACGTGCATTAGGCTCATCAACATTTTTATTCCACCGTACATACTAACGTTTTCCCGGGATTGTTTGCCTAGCCGTAGCAGTAAATGACATCCAATTCCGACGAATATTCAGACTACTGCCAAACCATTGCAGAATACACCAGTTCTCGTCCGATCACTGAAGTTAAGCTGCATCGGGCGTGGTTAGTACTTGCATGGGAGACCGGCTGGGAATACCACATGCAGTAGGCTTATCAACATTTTTATTCCACCATACATACCAAATTTTTCCCGGGATTTTTTGCCTAGCCAACGCGTTAAACCACAGGCAATTCTGACGAATATTCAACCTACTGTCAAACAATTGCAGAACACACCAGTTCACGTCCGATCACTGAATTTAAGCTGCATAAGGCGTGGTTAGTACTTGCATGGGAGACCGGCTGGGAATACAACGTGCAGTAGGCTCATCAACATTTTCATTCCACATTACATACTAACTTTTACCCATGATTTTTTGCCTAGCCGTAGCATTAAATGACATCCAATTCTGACGAATATTCAGCCTACTGCCAAACCATTGCAGAATACACCAGTTCTCGTTCGATCACTGAAGTTAAGCTGCATCGAGGCGTGGTTAGTACTTGCATGGGAGACCGGCTGGGAATACACGTGCAGTAGGCTGATGAACATTTTATCCACCGTACATGCTAAGTTTTTCCCGGGATTTTTGCCTAGCTAAGCATTAATTGAAATCCAATTCCGACAAATATTCAGTCTACTGCCAAACCATTGCAGAATACACCAGTTCTCGTCCGATCTCTGAAGATAAGCTGCATCGGGCGTTGATTGTACTTGCATGGGAGACCGGCTGGGAATACCACGTGCAGTAGGCTGATGAATATGTTTATTCCACCATACATACTATCTTTTTTCCGTGTTTTTTGCCTAGACGAAGCATTAAATGACATACAATTCGGACGAATATTCAGCCTACTGCCAAACCATCGCAGAATACACCAGTTCTCGTGCGATCACTGAAGTTAAGCTACATCGGGCGTGGTTGCATTGGAGACCGGCCTGGAATATCATGTGCAGTAGGCTCATCAACATTTTTATTCCACATTACATACTAACTTTTACCTATGATTTTTTGCCTAGCCGTAGCACTAAATGACATCCAATTCCTACGAATATTCAGCCTACTGCAAAACCATTGCAGAATACACCAGTTCTCGTCCGATCTCTGAAGTTAAGCTGCATCGGGCGTGGTTAGTACTTGCATGGGAGACCGGCTGGGAATACCACGTGCAGTAGGCTGATGAACATTTTTATTCCACCGTACATACTAAGTTTTTCCCGGGATTTTTTGCCTAGCCGAAGCATTAATTGAAATCCAATTCCGACAAATATACAGTCTACTGCCAAACCATTGCAGAATACACCAGTTCTCGTCCGATCTCTGAAGATAAGCTGCATCGGGCGTGGTTTGTACTTGCATGGGAGACCGGCTGGGAATACCACGTGCAGTAGGCTGATGAATATTTTTATTCCACCTTACATACTATCTTTTTCCCGTGTTTTTTGCCTAGACGAAGCATTAAATGACATACAATTCGGACGAATATTCAGCCTACTGCCAAACCATCGCAGAATACACCAGTTCTCGTGCGATCACTGAAGTTAAGCTACATCGAGCGTGGTTGCATTGGAGACCGGCCTGGAATATCATGTGCATTAGGCTCATCAACATTTTTATTCCACCGTACATACCAAATTTTTCCCGGGATTTTTTGCCTAGCCAAAGCGTTAAACGACATGCAATTCTGACGAATATTCCGCCTACTGTCAAACCATTGCAGAACACACCAGTTCTCGTTTGATCACTGAAGTTATGCTGCATCGGGCGTGGTTAGTACTTGCATGGGAGACCGGCTGAGAATACCACGTGCAGTAGGCTCATCATCATTTGTATTCCACATTACATACTAACTTTTTCCCATGATTTTTTGCCTAGACGAAGCATTAAATGACATACAATTCGAAGGAATATTCAGCCTACTGCCTAACCATTGCAGAATACACCAGTTCTCGTCCGATCACTGAAGTTAAGCTGCATCGGGCGTGGTTAGTACTTGCATGGGAGACCGGCTGGGAATACCACGTGCAGTAGGCTCATCAACATTTGTATTCCACATTACATACTTACTTTTGCCCATGATTTTTTGCCTAGCCGTAGCATTAAATGACATGCAATTCGGACGAATATTCAGCCTACTGCCAAACCATTGCAGAATACACCAGTTCTCGTCCGATCGCCGAAGTTAAGCTGCAACGGGCGTGGTTGCATTGGAGACCGGCCTGGAATATCATGTGCATTAGGCTCATCAACATTTTTATTCCACCGTACATACCAAATTTTTCCCGGGATTTTTTGCCTAGCCGAAGCGTTAAACGACATGCAATTCTGACGAATATTCCGCCTACTGTCAAACCATTGCAGAACACACCAGTTCCCGTTCGATCACTGAAGTTAAGCTGCATCGGGCGTGGTTAGTACTTGCATGGGAGACCGGCTGAGAATACCACGTGCAGTAGGCTCATCAACATTTTTATTCCACATTACATTCTAACTTTTTCCCATGATTTTTTGCCTAGACGGAGCATTAAATGACATACAATTCGGATGAATATTCAGCCTACTGCCAAACCATTGCAGAATACACCAGTTCTCGTCCGATCACTGAAGTTAAGCTGCATCGGGCGTGGTTAGTACTTGCATGGGAGACAGGCTGGGAATACCACGTGCATTAGCTCATCAAGATTTTTATTCCATCGTACATACTAACGTTTTCCCGGGATTTTTGCCTAGCAGTAGCAGTAAATGACATCCAATTCCGACGAATATTCAGCTACTGCCAAACCATTGCAGATACACCAGTCTCGTCGATCATGAAGTAAGCTGCATCGGGCGTGGTGCATGGAGACCGCCTGGAATACCATGTGATTAGGCTCATCACATTTTATTCACGTACATACACAATTTTCCCGTGATTTTGCCTAGCCGAAGCGTTAAACGACATGCAATCTGACGAATATTCAGCTACTGTCAAACCATTGCAGAACACACCAGTTCCCGTTCGATCACTGAATTTAAGCTGCATCGGGCGTGGTTAGTACTTGCATGGGAGACCGGCTGAGAATACCACGTGCAGTAGGCTCATCAACTTTTTTATACCACATTACATACTTAATTTTACCCATGATTTTTTGTCTAGCCGTAGCATTAAATGACATCCAATTCCGACGAATATTCAGCCTACTGCCAAACCATTGCAGAATACACCAGTTCTCGTCCGATCACTGAAGTTAAGCTGCATCGGGCGTGGTTAGTACTTGCATGGGATACCTGCTGGGAATGCCACGTGCAGTAGGCTTATCAACATTTTTATTCCACCATACATACTATCTTTTTCCCTTTATTATTTGCCGAGCCTAAACATTAATTGAAATCCTATTCCGACGAATATTCAGCCTACTGCCAAACAATTGCAGAATACACCAGTTCTCGTCTGATCACTGAAGTTAAGCTAACCGGACGTGGTTAGTACTTGCATGGGAGACCGGCTGAGAATATCACGTGCAGTAGGCTTATCAACATTTTTATTCCACCATACATACTATCTTTTTCCCGTGATTTTTTGTCTAGCCGAAGCATTAATTGAAATCCAATTCCGACAAATATTCAGCCTACTGCCAAACCATTGCAGAATACACCAGTTCTTGTCCGATCACTGAAGTTAAGCTGCATAGGGCATGGTTAGTACTTGCATGGGAGACCGGCTGGGAATACCACGTGCAGTAGGCTGATGAACATTTTTATTCCACCGTACATACTAACTTTTTCCCGGGATTTTTTGCCTAGCCGAAGTATTAAATTACATCCAATTCCGACGATTATCAGCCTATGATGAACTACT
>NW_003140416.1:0-30178 GCF_000003605.2 Saccoglossus kowalevskii | reverse complement strand
GAAATACTGTAATGGTGGCTTGAATATCTGTTACTATGCACACATTGACTGGAATGCCTTGATGAATGTCGGAAGCAGTGCCATAGAAATGTTATTGCAACATTTCCCTGGAATATTGATACAATGGTCAACAGTAATATAGAAGATGCCACCCATGTCTGAAATGTTGGAATGGTAGCCTGGATTATCTGTTATTGTGCTAACATTGACTGGAATGCTTTGATGAATGTTGGGAGCAGTGCCATGGAAACGTTATTTCAACAGTTGTCTGGAATATTGATAAAATGGTCTACAGTAATATGGAAGATGCCAAGCATGTATGGAATTCTCTATGATTTAGTAGATTACTTGTTATTACTCAATCATTGACTGGAATGTCATATGAAATTTTGGAATATTGATAAAATGGTCTAGAATAATGTGGATAACGCCAACCATGTCTGAAATATCTGAATGGTAGCCTTGATTATATGTTACTGTGCACACATTGACTGAAATGCTATGATGAATGTCGGAAGCAGTGCGATAGAAACGTTTTTGCAATCGTTCTCTGGAATATTGATAAAATGCTCTTGAATAATCTGGAAGATGGGCAACCATACCTGAAATTCTGGAATGGTAGCCTTTATTATCTGTTACAATACAAACATTGACTGGAATGCCCGACGAAATGGTG
Organism: Saccoglossus kowalevskii; assembly: GCF_000003605.2. NCBI lineage: Eukaryota > Metazoa > Hemichordata > Enteropneusta > Harrimaniidae > Saccoglossus > Saccoglossus kowalevskii. Next base: position 29,502 of record NW_003140416.1, on the reverse strand, counting down.
GAATATTAATAAAATTGCTTAGAAAAATGTGGATGACGCCAACCATGTATGAAATACTGGAATGGTGGCCTTGAATATCTGTTACCATGAAAACATTAATTGGAATGGCTTGATGAATGTCGGAAGCAGTGCCATAGAAATGTTATTGCAACATTTCTCTGGAATATTGATAAAATGGTCAACAGTAATATAGAAGATGACAACCATGTCTGAATGTTGGAATGGTAGCCTGCATTATCTGTTATTGTGCTAACATTGACGAGAATGCTATGATGAATGTTGGAAGCAGTGCTGTGGAAACGTTATTGCAACAGTTCTCTGGAATATTGATAAAATGGTCCAGATAATACGAGACACCAACATGCATGTATGCAGATGTAGCCCAGATTATGTGTAATTATGCAAACATTGACCGGAATGCCTTGATGAATGTCGGAAGCAGTGACATGGAAACGTTGTTTCAACAGTTGTCTGGAATATTGATAAAATGCTCTCGAATAATGTGGAAGATGGGCAACCATACCTGAAATGCTGGAATGGTACCGGTACCCTAGATTATGTTATTGTGTAAACATTGACTGGAATGCTTTGATGAATGTTGGAAGCAGTGCCATGGAAACGTTGTTGCAACAGTTCTCTGGAATATTGATTAAATGATCCAGAATATGGAAGACACAAACAATGCCAAGCATGCCTGAAATGGTAGCCTAGATTATCTGTAATTATGCAAACATTGACTGAAATGCCTTGATGAATGTCGGAAGCAGTGCCATAGAAACATTTTTGCAACAGTTGTTTGGAATATTGATAAAGTGGACTAGAATAATGTGGAAGCCTGACACTATGTCTGAAGCGCTGCTATGGTATGAAAGATTACCTGTAATTATGCAAACATTGACTGGAATGCCTTGGTGACTGTCAGAAGCTGTGCCATGGTAAAGTTATTTTCAACAATTGTCTGGAATTTGCTAAAATGGTCTAGAATAATATGGAAGATGCCAATCATGCATGGAATAGCGGAATGGTAGCCGAGAATGTTATTATGCAAACATTGACTGGAATGCTCTGAATGTAGGAAGCAGTGCCATGGAAACGTTATTGCAACAGTTGTCTTGAATATTAAGAGAATGGTCTACAGTGATATGTAAGACCCCAAACATGTCTGAAATGGAATGGTAGATTATCTGTAATTATGCTTACATTGACTGGAATGCCTTGATGAACATCAGAAGCAGTGCCATGGTAAAGTTATAGCAACAGTTCTCTGGAATTCTGATAAAATGGTCTTCAGTAATATGGAAGATGCCAAGCATATCTTGAATGGTAGTCTAAATTATCTGTTACTATTCATTCATACATTGACTGGAATGCCTTGATGAATGTCAGAAGCAGTGCCATGGAAACATTATTGCAGAAGTTGTCTGGAATATTGAGAGAATGGTCTACAGTAATATGTGAGATGTCAAGTTGAAATGTCTGAATGGTAGCCTGGATTTTCGGTAATTATGCAAACATTGACTGGAATGCCTTGATTAATGTTAGAAGCAGTTCTATGGAAAATTCATTTCAACAGTTGTCTAGAATATTGATAAGATGCTAACCATATCTGAAATTCTGGAATGGTAGCCTAGATTATCTGTTATTATGCTAACATTGACTGGAATGCTTTGATGAATGTTGGAAGCAGTGCCATGGAAACGTTATTGCAACTTTTCTCTGGAATATTGACAAAATGGTCAACAGTAATAATGAAGATCTCAATCATGCCTGGAATGGTGCCCTTGAATATCTGTCAATATGCTAACATTGACTGGAATGCTTTGATGAAGGTTGTAAGCAGTGCCATGGAAACGTTATTGCTGAAGTTGTCTGGAATATTGATAAAGTGGACTAGAATAATGTGGAAGCCTGACACTATGTCTGAAATGCTGCTATGGTATGAAAGATTACCTTGTAATTATGCAAAACATTGACTGGAATGCCTTGGTGAATGTCATAAGCTGTGCCATGGTAAAGTTATTTTCAACAATTGTCTGGAATTTGATAAAATGGTCTAGAATAATATGGAAGATGCCAACCATGCATGGAATGGCGGAATGGTAGCCCAGATTATGTGTAATTATGCAAACATTGACCGGAATGCCTTGATGAATGTCGGAAGCAGTGACATGGAAACGTTATTTCAACAGTTGTCTGGAATATTGATAAAATGCTCTCGAATAATGTGGAAGATGGGCAACCATACCTGAAATGCTGGAATGGTACCGGTACCCTAGATTATGTTATTGTGTAAACATTGACTGGAATGCTTTGATGAATGTTGGAAGCAGTGCCATGGAAACGTTGTTGCAACAGTTCTCTGGAATATTGATTAAATAATCCAGAATATGGAAGACACAAACAATGCCAAGCATGCCTGAAATGGAAGCCTAGATTATCTGTAATTATGCAAACATTGACTGAAATGCCTTGATGAATGTCGGAAGCAGTGCCATAGAAACATTTTTGCAACAGTTGTTTGGAATATTGATAAAGTGGACTAGAATAATGTGGAAGCCTGACACTATGTCTGAAGTGCTGCTATGGTATGAAAGATTACCTGTAATTATGCAAACATTGACTGGAATGCCTTGGTGAATGTCAGAAGCTGTGCCATGGTAAAGTTATTTTCAACAATTGTCTGGAATTTGATAAAATGGTCTAGAATAATATGGAAGATGCCAACCATGCATGGAATGGCGGAATGGTAGCCGAGAATGTTATTATGCAAACATTGACTGGAATGCTCTGAATGTTGGAAGTAGTGCCATGGAAACGTTATCGCAACAGTTGTCTTGAATATTAAGAGAATGGTCTTCAGTAATATGGAAGATGCCAAACATGTCTGAAATGGTAGCCTAGATTATCTGTAATTATGCAAACATTAACTGGAATGCCTTGATGAATATCAGAACCACTGCCATGGTAAAGTTATTGCAACAGTTGTCTGGAATATTGATAAAATGGTCCAAAATAATATGGAAAACACGAACCATGCATGGAATGGCAGAATGGTAGCCCAGATTATGTGTCATTATGCAAACATTGACCGGAATGCCCTGATGAATGTCGGAAGCAGTGATATGGAAACGTTATTTCAACAGTTGTCTGGAATAGTGATAAAATGCTCTCGAATAATGTGGAAGATGGCCAACCATACCCGAAATGCTGGAATGGTAGCCTAGATTATCTGTAATTATGGAAACATTGACCGGAATGCCCTGATGAATGTCGGAAACAGTGCCATGGAAACGTTATTGCAACAGTTCTCTGTAATATTGATAAAATGATCTACAGTAATATGAGAGACACCAACCATGCATGGAATTGCGGAATGGTAGCCTAGATTATCTGTTATTATGCTTACATTGACTAGAATGCTTTGATGAATGTTGGAAGCAGTGCTGTGGAAACGTTAGTGCAACAGTTCTATGGAATATTGATAAAATGGTCCAGAATAGTATGAAAAACAGCAACCATGCATGGAATGGCAGAATGGTAGCCCAGATTATGTGCAATTATGCAAACATTGACCGGAATGCCTTGATAAATTTTGGAAGCAGTGCCATGGAAACGTTATTGCAGCAGTTGTCTGGAATATTGAGATAATTGTCTACAGTAATATGTAAGATGCCAAGTTGAAATGTCTGAAATGGTAGCCTGGATTTTCGGTAATTATGCAAACATTGACTGGGATGCCTTGGTGAATGTCGGAAGCAGTGCCATGGAAACGTTATTGCAACAGTTGTCTGGAATATTGAGAGAATGGTCTACAGTAATATGTAAGACTCCAAACATGTCTGAAATGGAATGGTAGATTATCTGTAATTATGCAAACATTAACTGGAATGCCTTGATGAACATCAGAAGCAGTGCCATGGTAAAGTTATAGCAACAGTTCTCTGGAATATTACTAAAATGGTCTACAGTAACGTGGAAGATGCCAAGCATATCTTGAATGGTAGTCTAAATTATCTGTTACTATTCATTCATACATTGACTGGAATGCCTTGATGAATGTCAGAAGCAGTGCCATGGGAACGTTATTGCAACAGTTCTCTAGAATATTGATGCAATGGTTTAGAATAATGGGGAACCCTCACATCATGTCTGAAATTCTGCTATGGTGTACTAGATTGCCTGTTATTATACAATTATTGACTGGAATGCAGATGAGATTTTGGAATATTTATAAAATGGTCTACAGTAATACGAAAAATCCCAACCATGCATGGAATGGCGGAATTGTAGCCCAGATTATAGGTAATTATGCTTATATTGACTGGAATGCTTTGATGAATGTTGGAAGCAGTGCCATGGAAACGTTATTGCAGAAGTTGTCTGGAATATTGAGAGAATGGTCTGCAGTAATATGTGAGATGCCAAGTATAAATGTCTGAAATGGTAGCCTGGATTTTCGGTAATTATGCAAACATTGACTGGAATGCCTTGATTAATGTTAGAAGCAGTTCTATGGAAAATTCATTTCAACATTTGTCTAGAATATTGATAAGATGCTAACCATATCTGAAATTCTGGAATGGTAGCCTAGATTATCTGTTATTATGCTAACATTGACTGGAATGCTTTGATGAATGTTGGAAGCAGTGCCATGGAAACGTTATTGCAACATTTCTCTGGAATATTGACAAAATGTTCAACAGTAATAATGAAGATGCCAAGCATGCCTGGAATGGTGCCCGTGAATATCTGTTAATATGCTAACATTGACTGGAATGCTTTGATGAAGGTTGTAAGCAGTGCCATGGAAACATTATTGCTGAAGTTGTCTGGAATATTGATAAAGTGGACTAGAATAATGTGGAAGCCTGACACTATGTCTGAAGTGCTGCTATGGTATGAAAGATTACCTGTAATTATGCAAACATTGACTGGAATGCCTTGGTGAATGTCAGAAGCTGTGCCATGGTAAAGTTATTTTCAACAATTGTCTGGAATTTGATAAAATGGTCTAGAATAATATGGAAGATGCCAACCATGCATGGAATGGCGGAATGGTAGCCCAGATTATGTGTAATTATGCAAACATTGACCGGAATGCCTTGATGAATGTCGGAAGCAGTGACATGGAAACGTTATTTCAACAGTTGTCTGGAATATTGAGAGAATTGTCTACAGTAATATGTAAGATGCCAAGTTGAAATGTCTGAAATGGTAGCCTGGATTTTCGGTAATTATGCAAACATTGACTGGGATGCCTTGGTGAATGTCGGAAGCAGTGCCATGGAAACGTTATTGCAACAGTTGTCTGGAATATTGAGAGAATGGTCTACAGTAATATGTAAGACCCCAAACATGTCTGAAATGGAATGGTAGATTATCTGTAATTATGCAAACATTAACTGGAATGCCTTGATGAATATCAGAAGCAGTGCCATGGTGAAGTTATTGCAACAGTTCTCTGGAATATTACTAAAATGGTCTACAGTAATATGGAAGATGCCAAGCATATCTTGAATGGTAGTCTAAATTATCTGTTACTATTCATTCATACATTGACTGGAATGCCTTGATGAATGTCGGAAGCAGTTCCATAGAAACATTTTTGCAACAGTTGTTTGGAATATTGATAAAGTGGACTAGAATGTGGAAGCCTGACACTATGTCTGAAGTGCTGCTATGGTATGAAAGATTACCTGTAATTATGCAAACATTGACTGGAATGCCTTGGTGAATGTCAGAAGCTGTGCCATGGTAAAGTTATTTTCAACAATTGTCTGGAATTTGATAAAATGGTCTAGAATAATATGGAAGATGCCAACCATGCATGGAATGGCGGAATGGTAGCCGAGAATGTTATTATGCAAACATTGACTGGAATGCTCTGAATGTTGGAAGTAGTGCCATGGAAACGTTATTGCAACAGTTGTCTTGAATATTAAGAGAATGGTCTACAGTAATATGTAAGACCCCAAATATGTCTGAAATGGAATGGTAGATTATCTGTAATTATGCAAACATTAACTGGAATGCCTTGATGAACATCAGAAGCAGTGCCATGGTAAAGTTATAGCAACAGTTCTCTGGAATTCTGATAAAATGGTCTTCAGTAATATGGAAGATGCCAAACATGTCTGAAATGGTAGCCTAGATTATCTGTAATTATGCAAACATTGACTGGAATGCCTTGATGAATATCAGAAGCAGTGCCATGGTAAAGTTATTGCAACAGTTGTCTGGAATATTGATAAAATGGTCCAAAATAATATGGAAAACACGAACCATGCATGGAATGGAAGAATGGTAGCCCAGATTATGTGTCATTATGCAAACATTGACCGGAATGCCCTGATGAATGTCTGAAGCAGTGATATGGAAACGTTATTTCAACAGTTTTCTGGAATGGTGATTAAATGCTCTCGAATAATGTGGAAGATGGCCAACCATACCCGAAATGCTGGAATGGTAGCCTAGATTATCTGTAATTATGCAAACATTGACCGGAATGCCCTGATGAATGTCGGAAACAGTGCCATGGAAACGTTATTGCAACAGTTCTCTGTAATATTGATAAAATGATCTACAGTAATATGGGAGACACCAACCATGCATGGAATTGCGGAATGGCAGCCTAGATTATCTGTTATTATGCTTACATTGACTAGAATGCTTTGATGAATGTTGGAAGCAGTGCTGTGGAAACGTTAGTGCAACAGTTCTATGGAATATTGATAAAATGGTCCAGAATAGTATGAAAAACAGCAACCATGCATGGAATGGCAGAATGGTAGCCCAGATTATGTGCAATTATGCAAACATTGACCGGAATGCCTTGATGAATGTTGGAAGCAGTGCCATGGAAACGTTATTGCAGCAGTTTTCTGGAATATTGAGAGAATTGTCTACAGTAATATGTAAGATGCCAAGTTGAAATGTCTGAAATGGTAGCCTGGATTTTCGGTAATTATGCAAACATTGACTGGGATGCCCTGGTGAATGTCGGAAGCAGTGCCATGGAAACGTTATTGCAACAGTTGTCTGGAATATTGAGAGAATGGTCTACGGTAATATGTAAGACCCCAAACATGTCTGAAATGGAATGGTAGATTATCTGTAATTATGCAAACATTAACTGGAATGCCTTGATGAACATCAGAAGCAGTGCCATGGTAAAGTTATAGCAACAGTTCTCTTGAATTCTGATAAAATGGTCTTCAGTAATATGGAAGATGCCAAACATGTCTGAAATGGTAGCCTAGATTATCTGTAATTATGCAAACATTAACTGGAATGCCTTGATGAATATCAGAAGCAGTGCCGTGGTGAAGTTATTGCAACAGTTCTCTGGAATATTACTAAAATGGTCTACAGTAATATGGAAGATGCCAAGCATATCTTGAATGGTAGTCTAAATTATCTGTTACTATTCCTTCATACATTGACTGGAATGCCTTGATGAATGTCAGAAGCAGTGCCATGGGAACGTTATTGCAACAGTTCTCTAGAATATTGATGCAATGGTTTAGAATAATGGGGAAGCCTCACACCATGTCTGAAATTCTGCTATGGTGTACTAGATTGCCTGTTATTATACAATTATTGACTGGAATGACAGATGAGATTTTGGAATATTTATAAAATGGACTACAGTAATACGAAAAATCCCAACCATGCATGGAATGGCGGAATTGTAGCCCAGAGTATAGGTAATTATGCTTACATTGACTGGAATGCTTTGATGAATGTTGGAAGCAGTGCTGTGGAAACGTTAGTGCAACAGTTCTCTGGAATATTGATAAAATGGTCCAGAATAGTATGAAAAACAGCAACCATGCATGGAATGGCAGAATGGTAGCCCAGATTATGTGCAATTATGCAAACATTGACCGGAATGCCTTGATGAATGTTGGAAGCAGTGCCATGGAAACGTTATTGCAGCAGTTTTCTGGAATATTGAGAGAATTGTCTACAGTAATATGTAAGATGCCAAGTTGAAATGTCTGAAATGGTAGCCTGGATTTTCGGTAATTATGCAAACATTGACTGGGATGCCCTGGTGAATGTCGGAAGCAGTGCCATGGAAACGTTATTGCAACAGTTGTCTGGAATATTGAGAGAATGGTCTACGGTAATATGTAAGACCCCAAACATGTCTGAAATGGAATGGTAGATTATCTGTAATTATGCAAACATTAACTGGAATGCCTTGATGAACATCAGAAGCAGTGCCATGGTAAAGTTATAGCAACAGTTCTCTTGAATTCTGATAAAATGGTCTTCAGTAATATGGAAGATGCCAAACATGTCTGAAATGGTAGCCTAGATTATCTGTAATTATGCAAACATTAACTGGAATGCCTTGATGAATATCAGAAGCAGTGCCGTGGTGAAGTTATTGCAACAGTTCTCTGGAATATTACTAAAATGGTCTACAGTAATATGGAAGATGCCAAGCATATCTTGAATGGTAGTCTAAATTATCTGTTACTATTCCTTCATACATTGACTGGAATGCCTTGATGAATGTCAGAAGCAGTGCCATGGGAACGTTATTGCAACAGTTCACTAGAATATTGATGCAATGGCTTAGAATAATGGGGAAGCCTCACACCATGTCTGAAATTCTGCTATGGTGTACTAGATTGCCTGTTATTATACAATTATTGACTGGAATGACAGATGAGATTTTGGAATATTTATAAAATGGACTACAGTAATACGAAAAATCCCAACCATGCATGGAATGGCGGAATTGTAGCCCAGAGTATAGGTAATTATGCTTACATTGACTGGAATGCTTTGATGAATGTTGGAAGCAGTGCTGTGGAAACGTTAGTGCAACAGTTCTCTGGAATATTGATAAAATGGTCCAGAATAGTATGAAAAACAGCAACCATGCATGGAATGGCAGAATGGTAGCCCAGATTATGTGCAATTATGCAAACATTGACCGGAATGCCTTGATGAATGTTGGAAGTAGTGCCATGGAAACGTTATTGCAGCAGTAGTCTGGAATATTGAGAGAATTGTCTACAGTAATATGTAAGATGCCAAGTTGAAATGTCTGAAATGGTAGCCTGATTTTCGGTAATTATGCAAACATTGACTGGGATGCCTTGGTGAATGTCGGAAGCAGTGACATGGAAACGTTATTGCAACAGTTGTCTGGAATATTGAGAGAATGGTCTACAGTAATATGTAAGACCCCAAACATGTCTGAAATGGAATGGTAGATTATCTGTAATTATGCAAACATTAACTGGAATGCCTTGATGAACATCAGAAGCAGTGCCATTGTAAAGTTATTGCAGCAGTTGTCTGGAATATTGAGAGAATGGTCTACAGTAATATGTAAGATGCCAAGCATATCTTGAATGGTAGTATAAATTATCTGTTACTATTCATTCATACATTGACTGGAATGCCTTGATGAATGTCAGAAGCAGTGCCATGGGAACGTTATTGCAACAGTTCTCTAGAATATTGATGCAATGGTTTAGAATAATGGGGAACCCTCACATCATGTCTGAAATTCTGCTATGGTGTACTAGATTGCCTGTTATTATACAATTATTGACTGGAATGCAGATGAGATTTTGGAATATTTATAAAATGGTCTACAGTAATACGAAAAATCCCAACCATGCATGGAATGGCGGAATTGTAGCCCAGATTATAGGTAATTATGCTTACATTGACTGGAATGCTTTGATGATTGTTGGAAGCAGTGCCATGGAAACGTTATTGCAGAAGTTGTCTGGAATATTGAGAGAATGGTCTACAGTAATATGAGAGATGCCAAGTTGAAATGTCTGAAATGGTAGCCAGGATTTTCGGTAATTATGCAAACATTGACTGGAATGCCTTGATTAATGCTAGAAGCAGTTCTATGGAAAATTCATTTCAACAGTTGTCTAGAATATTGATAAGATGCTAACCATATCTGAAATTCTGGAATTGTAGCCTAGATTATCTGTTATTATGCTAACATTGACTGGAATGCTTTGATGAATGTTGGAAGCAGTGCCATGGAAACGTTATTGCAACATTTCTCTGGAATATTGACAAAATGTTCAACAGTAATAATGAAGATGCCAAGCATGCCTGGAATGGTGCCCGTGAATATCTGTTAATATGCTAACATTGACTGGAATGCTTTGATGAAGGTTGTAAGCAGTGCCATGGAAACGTTATTGCTGAAGTTGTCTGGAATATTGATAAAGTGGACTAGAATAATGTGGAAGCCTGGCACTATGTCTGAAGTGCTGCTATGGTATGAAAGATTAATTGTAATTATGCAAACATTGACTGGAATGCCTTGGTGAATTTCAGACGCTATGTCATGGTAAAGTTATTTCATCAAATGTGTGGAATTTGATAAAATGGTGTAGAATAATATGGACGATGCCAACCATGCATGGAATGGCGGAATGGTAGCCCAGATTATGTGTAATTATGCAAACATTGACCGGAATGCCTTGATGAATGTCGGAAGCAGTGACATGGAAACGTTATTTCAACAGTTGTCTGGAATATTGATAAAATGCTCTCGAATAATGTGGAAGATGGGCAACCATACCTGAAATGCTGGAATAGTACCGGTACCCTAGATTATGTTATTGTGTAAACATTGACTGGAATGCTTTGATGAATGTTGGAAGCAGTGCCATGGAAACGTTGTTGCAACAGTTCTCTGGAATATTGATTAAATGATCCAGAATATGGAAGACACAAACAATGCCAAGCATGCCTGAAATGGTAGCCTAGATTATCTGTAATTATGCAAACATTGACTGAAATGCCTTGATGAATGTCGGAAGCAGTGCCATAGAAACATTTTTGCAACAGTTGTTTGGAATATTGATAAAGTTCACTAGAATAATGTGGAAGCCAGACACTATGTCTGAAATGCTGCTAAGGTATGAAAGATTACCTGTAATTTTGCAAACATTGACTGGAATGCCTTGGTGAATGTCAGAAACTGTGCCATGGAAACATTATTGCAACAGTTGTCTGGAATATTGATAAAATGGTCTAGAATTATGTGGAAGCCTCACACCATGTCTGAAATCTTGGTATATTTTACTAGATTACCTGTTATTATACAATCATTGACTGGAATACCAGACAAATAGTTGGAATATTGATAAAATGGTCTAGAATAATGTGGAAGCCTGACACCCTGTCTGAAATGCTGCTATGGTATGAAAGATTACATGTCTGAAATGTTGGAATGGTAGCCTGGATTATCTGTTATTGTGCTAACATTGACTGGAATGCCTTGGTGAATATCAGAAACTGTGCCATGGAAACATTATTGCAACAGTTGTCTGGAATATTGATAAAATGGTCCAGAATAATATAGAAGACACCAACATTGCAAAGCATGTCTGAAATGATGGCCTAGATTATCTGTTACTGTTCAAACATTTAATAGAATGCTTTGATGAATGTTGGAAGCAGTGCCATGGAAACGTTATTGCAGAAGTTGTCTGGAATATTGAGAGAATGGTCTACAGTAATATGCAAGATGCCAAGCATATCTTGAATGGTAGCCTACATTATCTGTTACTATGCATACATTGACTGGAATGCTTTGGTGAAGGTTGTAAGCCGTGCCATGGGAACTTTATTGCAGAAGTTGTCTGGAATATTGATAAAATGGTCCAAAATAATATGGAACACACCAACCATGCATGGAATGGCAGAATGGTAACCCAGATTATGTGTCATTATGCAAACATTGACCGGAATGCCTCGATGAATGTCGGAAACAGTGATATGGAAACGTTATTTCAACAGTTGTCTGGAATATTGATAAAATGCTCTCGAATAATGTGGCAGATGGCCAACCATACCCGAAATGCGGAATGGTAGCCTAGATTATCTGTAATTATGCAAACATTAACTGGAATGCATTGATGAACATCAGAAGCAGTGACATGGTAAAGTTATAGCAACAGTTCTCTGTAATATTGATAAAATGATCTACAGTAATATGGGAGACACCAACCATGCATGGAATTGCGGAATGGTAGCCTAGATTATCTGTTATTATGCTTACATTGACTAGAATGCTTTGATGAATGTTGGAAGCAGTGCTGTGGAAACGTTATTGCAACAGTTCTCTGGAATATTGATAAAATGGTCCAGAATAATATGAAGAACACCAACCATGCATGGAATGGCAGAATGGTAGCCCAGATTTTGTGTAATTATGCAAACATTGACCAGAATGCCTTGATGAATGTCGGAAGCAGTGACATGGAAACGTTATTTCAACAGTTGTCTGGAATATTGAGAGAATGGTCTACAGTAATATGTAAGATGCCAAGTTGAAATGGTAGCCTGGATTTTCGGTAATTATGCAAACATTGACTGGAATGCCTTGACTAATGTTAGAAGCAGTTCTATGGAAAATTCATTTCAACAGTTGTCTGGAATATTAATAAAATGCTCTCGAATAATGTGGAAGATGACCAATCGTACCTGAAATGCTGGAATGGTAGCCTAGATTATCTGTTACTATGCGAACATTAGCTGGAATGCTTTGATGAATGTTGTAAGCAGTGCCATGGAAACGTTATTGCAACAGTTGTTCGGAATATTGATAAAATGGTCTAGAATATATGGAAGATGCCAACTGTGTCTGAAATGCTAAAATGATAGCCCAGATTATGTGTAATTATGCCAACATTGACTGGAATGCCTGATGGAATGCTTTGAAACTTGGAAGCAGTGCCATGGTAAAGTTATTGCAACAGTTGTCTGGAATATTGATAAAATGGTCCAAAATAATATGGAAAACACCAACCATGCATGGAATTGCAGAATGGTAGCCCAGATTATGTGTCATTATGCAAACATTGACCGGAATGCCTTGATGAATGTCGGAAGCAGTGACATGGAAACGTTATTTCAACAGTTGTCTGGAATATTGATAAAATGCTCTCGAATATAATGTGGAACATGGGCAACCATACCTGAAATGCTGGAATGGTACCCTAGATTATGTTATTGTGTAAACATTGACTGGAATGCTTTGATGAATGTTGGAAGCAGTGCCATGGAAACGTTGTTGCAACAGTTCTCTGGAATATTGATTAAATGATCCAGAATAATATGGAAGACACAAACAATGCCAAGCATGCCTGAAATGGTTGCCTAGATTATCTGTAATTATGCAAACATTGACTGGAATGCCTTGGTGAATGTCAGAAGCTGTGCCATGGTAAAGTTATTTTCAACAATTGTCTGGAATTTGATAAAATGGTCTAGAATAATATGGAAGATGCCAACCATGCATGGAATGGCGGAATGGTAGCCGAGAATGTTATTATGCAAACATTGACTGGAATGCTCTGAATGTTGGAAGTAGTGCCATGGAAACGTTATTGCAACAGTTGTCTTGAATATTGAGAGAATGGTCTACAGTAATATGTAAGACCCCAAACATGTCTGAAATGGAATGGTAGATTATCTGTAATTATGCAAACATTAACTGGAATGCCTTGATGAACATCAGAAGCAGTGCCATGGTAAAGTTATAGCAACAGTTCTCTGGAATATTACTAAAATGGTCTACAGTAACGTGGAAGATGCCAAGCATATCTTGAATGGTAGTCTAAATTATCTGTTACTATTCATTCATACATTGACTGGAATGCCTTGATGAATGTCAGAAGCAGTGCCATGGGAACGTTATTGCAACAGTTCTCTAGAATATTGATGCAATGGTTTAGAATAATGGGGAAGCCTCACGCCATGTCTGAAATTCTGCTATGGTGTACTAGATTGCCTGTTATTATACAATTATTGACTGGAATGACAGATGAGATTTTGGAATATTTATAAAATGGTCTACAGTAATACGACAAATCCCAACCATGCATGGAATGGCGGAATTGTAGCCCAGACTATAGGTAATTATGCTTACATTAACTGGAATGCTTTGATGAATGATGGAAGCAGTGCTGTGGAAACGTTAGTGCAACAGTTCTCTGGAATATTGATAAAATGGTCCAGAATAGTATGAAAAACAGCAACCATGCATGGAATGGCAGAATGGTAGCCCAGATTATGTGCAATTATGCAAACATTGACCGGAATGCCTTGATGAATGTTGGAAGCAGTGCCATGGAAACGTTATTGCAGCAGTTGTCAGGAATATTGAGAGAATTGTCTACAGTAATATGTACGATGCCAAGTTGAAATGTCTGAAATGGTAGCCTGGATTTTCGGTAATTATGCAAACATTGACTGGGATGCCTTGATGAATGTCGGAAGCAGTGCCATGGAAACGTTATTGCAACAGTTGTCTGGAATATTGAGAGAATGGTCTACAGTAATATGTAAGACCCCAAACATGTCTGAAATGGAATGGTAGATTATCTGTAATTTATGCAAACATTAACTGGAATGCCTTGATGAACATCAGAAGGCAGTGCCATGGTAAAGTTATAGCAACAGTTCTCTGGAATTCTGATAAAATGGTCTTCAGTAATATGGAAGATGCCAAACATGTCTGAAATGGTAGCCTAGATTATCTGTAATTATGCAAACATTGACTGGAATGCCTTGATGAATATCAGAAGCAGTGCCATGGTAAAGTTATTGCAACAGTTATCTGGAATATTGATAAAATGGACCAAAATAATATGGAAAACACCAACCATGCATGGAATTGCAGAATGGTAGCCCAGATTATGTGTCATTATGCAAACATTGACCGGAATGCCTTGATGAATGTCGGAAGCAGTGACATGGAAACGTTATTTCAACAGTTGTCTGGAATATTGATAAAATGCTCTCGAATAATGTGGAACATGGGCAACCATACCTGAAATGCTGGAATGGTACCCTAGATTATGTTATTGTGTAAACATTGACTGGAATGCTTTGATGAATGTTGGAAGCAGTGCCATGGAAACGTTGTTGCAACAGTTCTCTGGAATATTGATTAAATGATCCAGAATAATATGGAAGACACAAACAATGCCAAGCATGCCTGAAATGGTAGCCTAGATTATCTGTAATTATGCAAACATTGACTGAAATGCCTTGATGAATGTCGGAAGCAGTGCCATAGAAACATTTTTGTAACAGTTGTTTGGAATATTGATAAAGTGGACTAGAATAATGTGGAAGCCTGACACTATGTCTGAAGTGCTGCTATGGTATGAAAGATTACCTGTAATTATGCAAACATTGACTGGAATGCCTTGGTGAATGTCAGAAGCTGTGAAATGGTAAAGTTATTTTCAACAATTGTCTGGAATTTGATAAAATGGTCTAGAATAATATGGAAGATGCCAACCATGCATGGAATGGCGGAATGGTAGCCGAGAATGTTATTATGCAAACATTGACTGGAATGCTCTGAATGTTGGAAGTAGTGCCATGGAAACGTTATTGCAACAGTTGACTTGAATATTAAGAGAATGGTCTACAGTAATATGTAAGATCCCAAACATGTCTGAAATGGAATGGTAGATTATCTGTAATTATGCAAACATTGACTGGAATGCCTTGATGAATATCAGAAGCAGTGCCATGGTAAAGTTATTGCAACAGTTGTCTGGAATATTGATAAAATGGTCCAAAATAATATGGAAAACACGAACCATGCATGGAATGGCAGAATGGTAGCCCAGATTATGTGTCATTATGCGAACATTGACCGGATAGCCCTGATGAATGTCGGAAACAGTGCCATGGAAACGTTATTGCAACAGTTGTCTTGAATATTAAGAGAATGGTCTACAGTAATATGTAAGATCCCAAACATGTCTGAAATGGAATGATAGATTATCTGTAATTATGCAAACATTAACTGGAATGC
Organism: Saccoglossus kowalevskii; assembly: GCF_000003605.2. NCBI lineage: Eukaryota > Metazoa > Hemichordata > Enteropneusta > Harrimaniidae > Saccoglossus > Saccoglossus kowalevskii. The sequence goes on along the minus strand of NW_003140416.1, from coordinate 13,661 downwards.
CTTGATGAACATCAGAAGCAGTGCCATGGTAAAGTTATAGCAACAGTTCTCTGGAATTCTGATAAAATGGTCTTCAGTAATATGGAAGATGCCAAACATGTCTGAAATGGTAGCCTAGATTATCTGTAATTATGCAAACATTGACTGGAATGCCTTGATGAATATCAGAAGCAGTGCCATGGTAAAGTTATTGCAACAGTTGTCTGGAATATTGATAAAATGGTCCAAAATAATATGGAAAACACGAACCATGCATGGAATGGCAGAATGGTAACGCAGATTATGTGTCATTATGCAAACATTGACCGGAATGCCCTGATGAATGTCGGAAGCAGTGATATGGAAACGTTATTTCAACAGTTGTCTGGAATAGTGATAAAATGCTCTCGAATAATGTGGAAGATGGCCAACCATACCCGAAATGCTGGAATGGTAGCCTAGATTATCTGTAATTATGCAAACATTGACCGGATAGCCCTGATGAATGTCGGAAACAGTGCCATGGAAACGTTATTGCAACAGTTCTCTGTAATATTGATAACATGATCTACAGTAATATGGGAGACACCAACCATGCATGGAATTGCGGAATGGTAGCCTAGATTATCTGTTATTATGCTTACATTGACTAGAATGCTTTGATGAATGTTGGAAGCAGTGCTGTGGAAACGTTAGTGCAACAGTTCTATGGAATATTGATAAAATGGTCCAGGATAGTATGAAAAACAGCAACCATGCATGGAATGGCAGAATGGTAGCCCAGATTATGTGCAATTATGCAAACATTGACCGGAATGCCTTGATGAATGTTGGAAGCAGTGCCATGGAAACGTTATTGCATCAGTTGTCTGGAATATTGAGAGAATTGTCTACAGTAATATGTAAGATGCCAAGTTGAAATGTCTGAAATAGTAGCCTGGATTTTCGGTAATAATGCAAACATTGACTGGGATGCCTTGGTGAATGTCGGAAGCAGTGCCATGGTAAAGTTATTGCAACAGTTGTCTGGAATATTAAGAGAATGGTCTACAGTAATATGTAAGACCCCAAACATGTCTGAAATGGAATGGTAGATTATCTGTAATTATGCAAACATTAACTGGAATGCCTTGATGAACATCAGAAGCAGTGCCATGGTAAAGTTATAGCAACAGTTCTCTGGAATTCTGATAAAATGGTCTTCAGTAATATGGAAGATGCCAAACATGTCTGAAATGGTAGCCTAGATTATCTGTAATTATGCAAACATTGACTGGAATGCCTTGATGAATATCAGCAGTGCCATGGTAAAGTTATTGCAACAGTTATCTGGAATATTGATAAAATGGTCCAAAATAATATGGAAAACACCAACCATGCATGGAATTGCAGAATGGTAGCCCAGATTATGTGTCATTATGCAAACATTGACCGGAATGCCTTGATGAATGTCGGAAGCAGTGACATGGAAACGTTATTAAAACAGTTGTCTGGAATATTGATAAAATGCTCTCGAATAATGTGGAACATGGGCAACCATACCTGAAATGCTGGAATGGTACCCTAGATTATGTTATTGTGTAAACATTGACTGGAATGCTTTGATGAATGTTGGAAGCAGTGCCATGGAAACGTTGTTGCAACAGTTCTCTGGAATATTGATTAAATGATCCAGAATATGGAAGACACAAACAATGCCAAACATGCCTGAAATGGTAGCCTAGATTATCTGTAATTATGCAAACATTGACTGAAATGCCTTGATGAATGTCGGAAGCAGTGCCATAGAAACATTTTTGCAACAGTTGTTTGGAATATAGATAAAGTGGACTAGAATAATGTGGAAGCCTGACACTATGTCTGAAGTGCTGCTATGGTATGAAAGATTACCTGTAATTATGCAAACATTGACTGGAATGCCTTGGTGAATGTCAGAAGCTGTGCCATGGTAAAGTTATTTTCAACAATTGTCTGGAATTTGATAAAATGGTCTAGAATAATATGGAAGATGCCAACCATGCATGGAATGGCGGAATGGTAGCCGAGATTATCTGTTATTATGCAAACATTGACTGGAATGCCTTGATGAATGTTGGAAGCAGTGCCATGGAAACGTTATTGCAACAATTCTCTGTAATATTGATAAAATGATCTACAGTAATATGGGAGACACCAACCATGCATGGAATTGCTGCTATGGTAGCCTAGATTATATGTTATTATGCTTACATTTGACTAGAATGCTTTGATGAATGTTGGAAGCAGTGCTGTGGACACGTTATTTTCAACAGTTCTCTGGAATATTGATAAAATGGTCCAGAATAATATGGAAGATGCCAACCATGCATGGAATGGCGGAATGGTAGCCGAGAATGTTATTATGCAAACATTGAATGGAATGCTCTGAATGTTGGAAGCAGTGCCATGGAAACGTTATTGCAACAGTTGTCTTGAATATTAAGAGAATGGTCTACAGTAATATGTAAGACCCCAAACATGTCTGAAATGGAATGGTAGATTATCTGTAATTATGCAAACATTAACTGGAATGCCTTGATGAACATCAGAAGCAGTGCCATGGTAAAGTTATAGCAACAGTTCTCTGGAATTCTGATAAAATGGTCTTCAGTAATATGGAAGATGCCAAACATGTCTGAAATGGTAGCCTAGATTATCTGTAATTATGCAAACATTGACTGGAATGCGTTGATGAATATCAGAAGCAGTGCCATGGTAAAGTTATTGCAACAGTTGTCTGGAATATTGATAAAATGGTCCAAAATAATATGGAAAACACGAACCATGCATGGAATGGCAGAATGGTAGCCCAGATTATGTGTCATTATGCAAACATTGACCGGAATGTCCTGATGAATGTCGGAAGCAGTGATATGGAAACGTCATTTCAACAGTTGTCTTGAATATTTGTAAAATGCTTTCGAATAATGCGGAAGATGGCCAACCGTACCTGAAATGCTGGAATGGTACCCTAGATTATGTTAGTGTGTAGTAACACGAACCATGCATGGAATGGCAGAATGGTAGCCCAGATTATGTGTCATTATGCAAACATTGACCGGAATGTCCTGATGAATGTCGGAAGCAGTGATATGGAAACGTCATTTTAACAGTTGTCTTGAATATTTGTAAAATGCTTTCGAATAATGCGGAAGATGGCCAACCGTACCTGAAATGCTGGAATGGTACCCTAGATTATGTTATTGTGTAAACATTGACTGGAATGCTTTGATGAATGTTGGAAGCAGTGCCATGGAAACGTTGTTGCAACAGTTCTCTGGAATATTGATTAAATGATCCAGAATAATATGGAAGACACAAACAATGCCAAGCATGCCTGAAATGGTAGCCTAGATTATCTGTAATTATGCAAACATTGACTGAAATGCCTTGATGAATGTCGGAAGCAGTGCCATAGAAACATTTTTGCAACAGTTGTTTGGAATATTGATAAAGTGGACTAGAATAATGTGGAAGCCTGACACTGTCTGAAGTGCTGCTATGGTATGAAAGATTACCAGTAATTATGCAAACATTGACTGGAATGCCTTGGTGAATGTCAGAAGCTATGCCATGGTAAAGTTATTTTCAACAATTGTCTGGAATTTGATAAAATGGTCTAGAATAATATGGAAGATGCCAACCATGCATGGAATGGCGGAATGGTAGCCGAGAATGTTATTATGCAAACATTGAATGGAATGCTCTGAATGTTGGAAGCAGTGCCATGGAAACGTTATTGCAACAGTTGTCTTGATATTGATAAAATGATCTACAGTATATGGGAGACACCAACCCATGCATGGAATTGCGGAATGGTAGCCTAGATTATCTGTTATTATGCTTACAATGACTAGAATGCTTTGATGAATGTTGGAAGCAGTGCTGTGGAAACGTTATTGCAACAGTTCTCTGGAATATTGATAAAATGGTCCAGAATAATATGAAGAACACCAACCATGCATGGAATGGCAGAATGGTAGCCCAGATTATGTGTAATTATGCAAACATTGACCAGAATGCCTTGATGAATGTTGGAAGCAGTGCCATGGAAACGTTATTGCAGCAGTTGTCTGGAATATTGAGAGACCGGTCTACAGTAATATGTAAGATGCCAAGTTGAAGTGTCTGAAATGGTAGCCTGGATTTTCGGTAATTATGCAAACATTGACTGGAATGCCTTGACTTATGTTAGAAGCAGTTCTATGGAAAATTCATTTCAACAGTTGTCTGGAATATTAATAAAATGCTCTCGAATAATGTGGAAGGTGGCCAACCGTACCTGAAATGCTGGAATGGTAGCCTAGATTATCTGTTATTATGCAAACATTGACTGGGATGCCTTGAATGTCGGAAGCAGTGCCATGGAAACGTTATTGCAACAGTTGTCTGGAATATTGATAAAATGGTCCAAAATAATATGGAAAACACCAACCACGCATAGTATGGCAGAATGGTAGCCCAGATTATGTGCAATTATGCAAACATTGACCGGAATGCCTTGATGAATGTCGGGAGCAGTGACATGGAAACGTTATTTCAACAGTTGTCTGGAATATTGATAAAATGTTCACGAATAATGTGGAAGATGGGCAACCATACTGAAATGCTGGAATGGTACCCTAGATTATGTATTGTGGCAAACATTGACTGGAATGCTTTGATGAATGTTGGAAGCAGTGCCATGGAAAACGTTATTGCAACAGTGTCTGGAATATTGAATAAAAATGGTCTACAGTAATATGGAAGATGCCAAGCATGTATGGAATTCTCTATGATTTAGTAGATTACTTGTTTATTACTCAATCATTGACTGGAATGTCATATGAAATTTTGGAATATTGATAAAATGGTCTGGAATAATGTGGATGACGCCAACCCATGTCTGAAATACCTGAATGGCAGCCTTGATTATATGTTACTGTGCAAACATTCAATGGAATGCTTTGATGAATGTTGGAAGCAGTGCCATGAAAACGTTTTTGCAATAGTTCTGTGGAATATTGATAAAATGCTCTCGAATATAATGTCGAACATGGGCAACCATACCTGAAATGCTGGAATGGTACCCTAGATTATGTTATTGTGTAAACATTGACTGGAATGCTTTGATGAATGTTGGAAGCAGTGCCATGGAAACGTTATTGCAGAAATTGTCTGGAATATTGAAAGAATGGTCTACAGTAATATGTAAGATGCCAAGGTGAAATGTCTGAAATGGTAGCCTGGATTTTCGGTAATTATGCAAACATTGACTGAAATGCCTTGATTAATGTTAGAAGCAGTTCTATGGAAAATTCATTTCAATAGTTGTCTTGAATATTTGTAAAATGCTTTCGAATAATGCGGAAGATGGCCAACCGTACCTGAAATGCTGGAATGGTACCCTAGATTATGTTATTGTGTAAACATTGACTGGAATGCTTTGATGAATGTTGGAAGCAGTGCCATGGAAACGTTGTTGCAACAGTTCTCTGGAATATTGATTAAATGATCCAGAATAATATGGAAGACACAAACAATGCCAAGCATGCCTGAAATGGTAGCCTAGATTATCTCTAATTATGCAAACATTGACTGAAATGCCTTGATGAATGTCGGAAGCAGTGCCATAGAAACATTTTTGCAACAGTTGTTTTGAATATTGATAAAGTGGACTAGAATAATGTGGAAGCCTGACACTGTCTGAAGTGCTGCTATGGTATGAAAGATTACCTGTAATTATGCAAACATTGACTGGAATGCCTTGGTGAATGTCAGAAGCTGTGCCATGGTAAAGTTATTTTCAACAATTGTCTGGAATTTGATAAAATGTTCTAGAATAATATGGAAGATGCCAACCATGCATGGAATGGCGGAATGGTAGCCCAGATTATGTGTAATTATGCAAACATTGACTGGAATGCCTTGATGAATGTCGGAAGCAGTCTACATGGAAACGTTATTTCAACAGTTGTCTGGAATATTGATAAAATGCTCTCGAATAATGTGGAAGATGGCCAACCGTACCTGAAATGCTGGAATGGTAGCCTAGATTATGTTATTGTGTAAACATTGACTAGAATGCTTTGATGAATGTTGGAAGCAGTGCCATGGAAACGTTGTTGCAACAGTTCTCTGGAATATTGATTAAATGATCCAGAATAATATGGAAGACACAAACAATGCCAAGCATGCCTGAAATTTTAGCCTAGATTATCTGTAATTATGCAAACATTGACTGAAATGCCTTGATGAATGTCGGAAGCAGTGCCATAGAAACATTTTTGCAACAGTTGTTTGGAATATTGATAAAGTGGACTAGAATAATGTGGAAGCCTGACACTATGTCTGAAGTGCTGCTATGGTATGAAAGATTACCTGTAATTATGCAAACATTGACTGGAATGCCTTGGTGAATGTCAGAAGCTGTGCCATGGTAAAGTTATTTTTCAACAATTGTCTGGAATTTGATAAAATGGTCTAGAATAATATGGAAGATGCCAACCATTCATGGAATGGCGGAATGGTAGCCGAGATGTTATTATGCAAACATTGACTGGAATGCTCTGAATGTTGGAAGTAGTGCCATGGAAACGTTATTGCAACAGTTGTCTTGGATATTAGAGAATGGTCTACAGTAATATGTAAGACCCCAAACATGTCTGAAATGGAATGGTAGATTATCTGTAATTATGCAAACATTAACTGGAATGCCTTGATGAATATCAGAAGCAGTGCCATGGTAAAGTTATTGCAACAGTTGTCTGGAATATTGATAAAATGGTCCAAAATAATATGGAAAACACGAACCATGCATGGAATGGCAGCCCAGATTATGTGTCATTATGCAAACATTGACCGGAATGCCCTGATGAATGTCGGAAGCAGTGATATGGAAACGTTATTTCAACAGTTGTCTGGAATATTGATAAAATGCTTTCGAATAATGTGGAAGATGGCCAACCATACCCGAAATGCTGGAATTTTAGCCTAGATTATCTGTAATCATGCAAACATTGACCGGAATGCCCTGATGAATGTCGGAAACAATGCCATGGAAACGTTATTGCAACAGTTCTCTGTAATATTGATAAAATGATCTACAGTAATATGGGAGACACCAACCATGCATGGAATTGCGGAATGGTAGCCTAGATTATCTGTTATTATGCTTACATTGACTAGAATGCTTTGATGAATGTTGGAAGCAGTGCTGTGGAAACGTTAGAGCAACAGTTCTCTGGAATATTGATAAAATGGTCCAGAATAGTATGAAAAACAGCAACCATGCATGGAATGGCAGAATGGTAGCCCAGATTATGTGCAATTATGCAAACATTGACCGGAATGCCTTGATGAATGTTGGAAGCAGTGCCATGGAAACGTTATTGCAACAGTTGTCTTGAATATTGATAAAATGATCTACAGTATATGGGAGACACCAACCATGCATGGAATTGCGGAATGGTAGCCTAGATTATCTGTTATTATGCTTACATTGACTACATTGCTTTGGTGAATGTTGGAAGCAGTGCTGTGTAAACGTTAGAGCAACAGTTCTCTGGAATATTGATAAAATGGTCCAGAATAGTATGAAAAACAGCAACCATGCATGGAATGGCAGAATGGTAGCCTAGATTATGTGCAATTATGCAAACATTGACCGGAATGCCTTGATGAATGTTGGAAGCAGTGCCATGGAAACGTTATTGCAGCAGTTGTCTGGAATATTGAGAGAATTGTCTACAGTAATATGTAAGACCCCAAACATGTCTGAAATGGAATGGTAGATTATCTGTAATTATGCTAACATTAACTGGAATGCCATGAGGAACATCAAAAGCAGTGCCATGGTAAAGTTATTGCAACAGTTGTCTGGAATATTGATAAAATGGACTAGAATAATATGGAAAACACGAACCATGCATGGAATGGTATGAACGATTACATGTAATTATGCAAACATTGACTGGAATGCCTTGGTGAATGTCAGAAGCTGTGCCATGGTAAAGTTATTTTCAACAATTGTCTGGAATTTGATAAAATGGTCTAGAATAATATGGAAGATGCCAACCATGCATGGAATGGCGGAATGGTAGCCGAGATTATCTGTTATTATGCAAACATTGAATGGAATGCTCTGAATGTTGGAAGCAGTGCCATGGAAACGTTATTGCAACAGTTGTCTTGAATATTGATAAAATGATCTACAGTAATATGGGAGACACCAACCATGCATGGAATTGCGGAATGGTAGCCTAGATTATCTGTTATTATGCTTACATTGACTAGAATGCTTTGGTGAATGTTGGAAGCAGTGCAGTGTAAACGTTAGAGCAACAGTTCTCTGGAATATTGATAAAATGGTCCAGAATAGTATGAAAAACAGCAACCATGCATGGAATGGCAGAATGGTAGCCTAGATTATGTGCAATTATGCAAACATTGACCGGAATGCCTTGATGAATGTTGGAAACAGTGCCATGGAAACGTTATTGCAGCAGTTGTCTGGAATATTGAGAGAATTGTCTACAGTAATATGTAAGACCCCAAATATGTCTGAAATGGAATGGTAGATTATCTGTAATTATGCAAACATTAACTGGAATGCCACGATGAACATCAGAAGCAGTGCCATGGTAAAGTTATTGCAACAGTTGTCTGGAATATTGATAAAATGGTCCAAAATAATATGGAAAACACGAACCATGCATGGAATGGCAGCCCAGATTATGTGTCATTATGCAAACATTGACCGGAATGCCCTGATGAATGTCGGAAGCAGTGATATGGAAACGTTATTTCAACAGTTGTCTGGAATATTGATAAAATGCTTTCGAATAATGTGGAAGATGGCCAACCATACCCGAAATTCTGGAATGGTAGCCTAGATTATCTGTAATCATGCAGACATTGACCGGAATGCCCTGATGAATGTCGGAACAATGCCATGGAAACGTTATTGCAACAGTTCTCTGTATATTGATAAAATGATCTACAGTAATATGGGAGACACCAACCATGCATGGAATTGGCGGAATGGTAGCCTAGATTATCTGTTATTATGCTTACATTGACTAGAATGCTTTGATGAATGTTGGAAGCAGTGCTGTGGAAACGTTAGTGCAACAGTTCTATGGAATATTGATAAAATGGTCCAGAATAGTATGAAAAACAGCAACCATGCATGGAATGGCAGAATGGTAGCCCAGATTATGTGCAATTATGCAAACATTGACCGGAATGCCTTGATGAATGTTGGAAGCAGTGCCATGGAAACGTTATTGCAGCAGTTGTCTGGAATATTGAGAGAATTGTCTACAGTAATATGTAAGATGCCAAGTTGAAATGTCTGAAATGGTAGCCTGGATTTTCGGTAATTGTGCAAACATTGACTGCGATGCCTTGGTGAATGTCGGAAGCAGTGCCATGGAAACGTTATTGCAACAGTTGTCTGGAATATTGAGAGAATGGTCTACAGTAATATGTAAGACCCCAAACATGTCTGAAATGGAATGGTAGATTATCTGTAATTATGTAAACATTAACTGGAATGCCTTGATGAACATCAGAAGCAGTGCCATTGTAAAGTTATAGCAACAGTTCTCTGGAATATTACTAAAATGGTCTACAGTAATATGGAAGATGCCAAGCATATCTTGAATTGTAGTCTAAATTATCTGTTACTATTCATTCATACATTGACTGGAATGCCTTGATGAATGTCAGAAGCAGTGCCATGGGAACGTTATTGCAACAGTTGTCTGGAATATTGATAAAATGATCTAGAATAGTGTGGAAGCCTGACACTATGTCTGAAATGCTGCTAAGGTATGAAAGATTACCTGTAATTTTGCAAACATTGACTGGAATGCCTTGGTGAATGTCAGAAACTGTGCCATGGAAACATTATTGCAACAGTTGTCTGGAATATTGATAAAATGGTCAAGAATTATGTGGAAGCCTCACACCATGTCTGAAATCTTGGTATATTTTACTAGATTACCTGTTATTATACAATCATTGACTGGAATACCAGACAAATTGTTGGAATATTGATAAAATGGTCTAGAATAATGTGGAAGCCTGACACCCTGTCTGAAATGCTGCTATGGTATGAAAGATTACATGTCTGAAATGTTGGAATGGTAGCCTGGATTATCTGTTATTGTGCTAACATTGACTGGAATGCCTGATGGAATGCTTTGAAATTTGGAAGCAGTGCTATGGAAACGTTATTGCAAAAGTTGTCTTCAATATTAAGAGAATGGTCTACAGTAATATGTAAGACCCCAAACATGTCTGAAATGGAATGGTAGATTATCTGTAATTATGCAAACATTAACTGGAATGCCTTGATGAACATCAGAAGCAGTGCCACGGTAAAGTTATAGCAACAGTTCTCTGGAATTCTGATAAAATGGTCTTCAGTAATATGGAAGATGCAAAACATGTCTGAAATGGTAGCCTAGATTATCTGTAATTATGCAAACATTGACTGGAATGCCTTGATGAATATCAGAAGCAGTGCCATGGTAAAGTTATTTCAACAGTTGTCTGGAATAGTGATAAAATGCTCTCGAATAATGTGGAAGATGGCCAACCATACCCGAAATGCTGGAATGGTAGCCTAGATTATCTGTAATTATGCAAACATTGACCGGAATGACCTGATGAATGTCGGAAACAGTACCATGGAAACGTTATTGCAACAGTTGTCTGTAATATTGATAAAATGATCTACAGTAATATGGGAGACACCAACCATGCATGGAATTGCGGAATGGTAGCCTAGATTATCTGTTATTATGCTTACATTGACTAGAATGCTTTGATGAATGTTGGAAGCAGTGCTGTGGAAACGTTAGTGCAACAGTTCTATGGAATATTGATAAAATGGTCCAGAATAGTATGAAAAACAGCAACCATGCATGGAATGGCAGAATGGTAGCCCAGATTATGTGCAATTATGCAAACATTGACCGGAATGCCTTGATAAATTTTGGAAGCAGTGCCATGGAAACGTTATTGCAGCAGTTGTCTGGAATATTGAGATAATTGTCTACAGTAATATGTAAGATGCCAAGTTGAAATGTCTGAAATGGTAGCCTGGATTTTCGGTAATTATGCAAACATTGACTGGGATGCCTTGGTGAATGTCGGAAGCAGTGCCATGGAAACGTTATTGCAACAGTTGTCTGGAATATTGAGAGAATGGTCTACAGTAATATGTAAGACTCCAAACATGTCTGAAATGGAATGGTAGATTATCTGTAATTATGCAAACATTAACTGGAATGCCTTGATGAACATCAGAAGCAGTGCCATGGTAAAGTTATAGCAACAGTTCTCTGGAATATTACTAAAATGGTCTACAGTAATATGGAAGATGCCAAGCATATCTTGAATGGTAGTCTAAATTATCTGTTACTATTCATTCATACATTGACTGGAATGCCTTGATGAATGTCAGAAGCAGTGCCATGGGAACGTTATTGCAACAGTTCTCTAGAATATTGATGCAATGGTTTAGAATAATGGGGAAGCCTCACGCCATGTCTGAAATTCGGCTATGGTGTACTAGATTGCCTGTTATTATACAATTATTGACTGGAATGACAGATGAGATTTTGGAATATTTATAAAATGGTCTACAGTAATACGACAAATCCCAACCATGCATGGAATGGAATGGCGGAATTGTAGCCCAGACTATAGGTAATTATGCTTACATTAACTGGAATGCTTTGATGAATGATGGAAGCAGTGCTGTGGAAACGTTAGTGCAACAGTTCTCTGGAATATTGATAAAATGGTCCAGAATAGTATGAAAAACAGCAACCATGCATGGAATGGCAGAATGGTAGCCCAGATTATGTGCAATTATGCAAACATTGACCGGAATGCCTTGATGAATGTTGGAAGCAGTGCCATGGAAACGTTATTGCAGCAGTTGTCAGGAATATTGAGAGAATTGTCTACAGTAATATGTAAGATGCCAAGTTGAAATGTCTGAAATGGTAGCCTGTATTTTCGGTAATTATGCAAACATTGACTGGGATGCCTTGATGAATTTCGGAAGCAGTGCCATGGAAACGTTATTGCAACAGTTGTCTGGAATATTGAGAGAATGGTCTACAGTATATGTAAGACCCCAAACATGTCTGAAATGGAATGGTAGATTATCTGTAATTATGCAAACATTAACTGAAATGCCTTGATGAACATCAGAAGCAGTGCCATGGTAAAGTTATTGCAACAGTTCTCTGGAATATTGATATAATGGTCTAGATGATCATGAAAGATGCCAACCATGTCTGAAATGCTGGAATTGTAGCCCAGATTATGTGTAATTGTGCAAACATTGACTGGAATGTCTTGATGAATATAAGAAGCAGTGCCATGGTAAAAGTTATTGCAACAGTTGTCTGGAATATTGGTAAAATGCTCTCAAATAATGTGGAAGATGCTAACCATATCTGAAATTCTGGAATGGTAGCCTAGATTATGTTGGAAGCAGTGCCATGGAAAATTCATTTCAAAGGTTTTCTGGAATATTTAATAAACTTGCGGGATCCAATATCTTGATTTATCCAGGCCTCACGAAAACTAAAATAAAATAACACTAATTTCAAATTACGGGCCCAACATGGTTTATTATTATTTGCTTAGTAAAATTGAAATTTGTAGCACTCGAGAACGTAGCAATCGTTACTAGTTTTAGAATAGGTAGCCAATACTTGGTAATTTGCTCAAGTCAGCGAGACCTTAAACTCGGTCACCCTTAGTAGCAAGGTTCATATATATATCACAAAACTTGTATAATATAATCTACACATCCTTGGCTTTGTGAAATACCTATACTTCAGATCTATGTTTTCAACTGACACCTCACTAAATTTAGAAAGCGAAGTTTTAACTGAAAATAGAAAATGCTCTGTGCCATTTGCAAGTACTTGAAAAGATAATTCCAAGATAATTGTAATGAGACACAGGCAGAACACTTTGTCCTTTATAAAACCACTGTTTAGTTGCACGATTCTTACCGCTTTCCTGAAAACCACTACTTCGTTATATTTTTGTCGACTTTTAATTTTCATTTATTACAATAAATTTCTAATAGATTTATTAGGCTCTGTAAACCTATGACTCTACAACTAAATGTAACCCAATCATTTTGTGTGCCCAAAATGTAGGTATTACTTACTTGGTAATTTACACATCATTTTAGCATTTAATTGCAAACTATTTTATTACAAAATGTTATTTCAGTTCATATGTACACGTTACTGATTCAGTAGAGTTCAAATTACTGTATTGATTAGATTTCATTCAGATTTTTATATGTAGTTCTAAATTATGAGATGTGAGCGAGGTTGGATACTATTTACTGAAAACGAGGCAGTGGACAGAAATGACCGGGAGTGAGAGTTGATTTGATGTTTGTGCTCGCTGTACAGATACTAGCTAAATTGTATGTGTAACTTTGATGCATCAATAGAAAGCCATGACAGGACTGAGTTTAGAGTGTTGCATCTCATGGACAAGTTGTCTTACAAGCTTTACATTATTCCAGTGCTGTGAAGTCGTATGACATTGTTATATATCATTGTGTAACATACTGTTTTGTGACATAATTTGCATCATTTAACGAGAACGGACGATAGTGGTAAAACTCAGCT